>JAPWLS010001034.1:0-306589 GCA_028551675.1 Tineola bisselliella
GACGTGTGCCAGGTGCAAAGGAAGGTTCTTTTAAAGTCGTAAACGTTTTGACCGGTGATAGTAAGTTGAGAAGTTTGATAAGTGGTAGGTATAATATTGAGGCATTAGGTAGTAATGTGTCCAGGAAGTGTGAAAGTAATGTTAGTGTGTTAGACAGTGTGCGGGATATATTTAGCGTTGTTAGTTTGGATAGTATGTTATTGAAAGGCCCAGGCTTAGTTCAATCGTTATTGTCAATGATGATGGGCAAGTGTGCAATGAAAGTTGACATTCGTGATATGAGAATTGAGGTAAGGGAGAGTGATATAGGTGCTCTGAGGTCCTTTTGGAGAGATAGTTTGAATGAGAATCCTAAGAAGTATGTTAAGAGTTCTGTTTTAGCTAGGACATCGTGTTCGTTGAGTGCAACTGAAGCGATCATGGGAGAGCAGCATACAGATGATTTAGAAAGCATGTGTAATAAGAGTCACGCTGTTGAGGTAACAGCGGGCATATTAGAGGTAAATTACAGAGGTTATGAAATTGTGTCTTGTGTGAGGAATTCAGTGCAGGTACTGAAGTCTATCCCAGAGGAGAGACGTGCACAGAGACTGGTATGTTTGTTGCAGTTAGTTATTCAAGGTAGATCGTGTTTCAACTTAAGTAAAGGAGTTAGTGGAAGTATTCGTCCATTTAAAAGGCAGATGTTATCAATAGTTATGTTTCAGGAAGTATGCAAGGAGAAGGGTGCATGGGGTTCTAGACTGAGTGAGGAACTATTCTTTAAGTGGAAGCTTTGGTTAAAGCATATTCGAAAGTTAGGAGATGTTACTCTTATCGTAGGAAGATTCAGGAGAGCATTTGAGTTGCATACATTTTGTGATATGAGTGAAAGAGTTATTTTAGGTTAGAGGAATGAACGGCAGGTGGCGATTAAGACTGGTCGCAAAGGTAGTGATCCCATTATAAAGTGGTGACGCTGTTGTAGCGTCACCAGGGGGGAGAATGTCAATGACAGGAATCATTGACGGACGTAGGTTAGATTTGTAGTAGTAAATTTTAGAAGATAATTGTCAATGTTTAAATTTGGAATAAGGAATTTGAATGTTTATTGTTTTAAAAATAAAAGAAGAAAAGAGTCGTCAGAGGGCTGACGTGAGTTGTCGCTGAATTGTTGTTTGAATTGAGGTAGTGGCTCCTCGGTAGGCGAGGAGCCCAGGTTATTCATCAGCTCAGGACGAGCTCCCTGCTTCGGTAGGCGAAGCAGGCATCAGGAGAGGTACAAGGTCCACGGAAACGGATAGTTCGTCGTGAACAATACTTATGCTTTGAGTTGTAAATAGGGTTGGCAGCAATGGAAAACGAATTTAACTAAAAAAATATTGTTCATCATCATTAATAACACAAAAAAAATCTGACCATGGGACGATGGGGTTATGTAGTTAGTTGAGCAAGAGGTCATCGAGCTACTGCATTATAGAATTATAAGGTTTTAAAGCCATACGGTTAGCAGTTTTAAAAAATATAGCAAATTTGAGGGTATATTTTGAGATTATGGCCGAACCCAGATGTGCTGGAATGAAACTGACCCCGAATTCGGATTCAGCGACCCTAAAAATATATAGTACACATAGTGAGACCTCCAGGTCAGAATTTTGGTTTTTGTATGGCTGTGTAATGAGTGATCGTGATGTAACTTAATCCTTTGAATCAACTAAAAAGTAGCGAGATATATTTAGACAGTGTACATATAGTCAAGTCGACATGCCGGAGACGATTATTGCCCGTATTTTTTTCTGGTAGCAGTTGTCCACTAACTTGTGCCTGTGGTTGCGTACATTAATAAAACTACTGTTTACATATTTTAAATTAAATATAAAGATTTTTTCAATTTACTCACATTTACAAGACATATGTTGTCTTAGGTCATTTTTTAACACTATTTAACTAGTTTAGATTTTATACGACTTATTATTGATTTCACTCTATATTATTTTATCCGACAAATTCTAAAATTATTTACAGTATTATTTTCTCCTTATACATTACAGTTTACACACTTAGCCTTAACTGACCTAATTATACAGTACGATATTTTAAATTCAATTTTGTTTTTTTTTTTTGATTTTTTTAACTTCGCTATCTAAGTAACTTTTTCAACAAACCCAGCTAGTTTAAAAAAATAGGTTTAATTATTTTAAAATGAACCATCACATTAGAATAAAAGTACGAAACTTATAACTCAAATCTGTGCAACGTTGCTACACTTTCAACGGAGTGAAAATGTTCCTGTTGTAACTTTCCTTTAGGTACATAATCACAGCTTAGTGGAAGCAGGATAACTTTTCAAGTAGCAAGTTTCATTTTCGCCTCACGCAAAGTAAGTACGTGACTCGACAACCGCATTACAATTCCACATGGGATGCGAGTAAAATTTGTCACAAGCAAATGGAAAAGATACCCGTAATTTGACGTCGAGATTGACAGAAATGACATTACCAAAAAAGTATTAAATAACAATGTATAGTACAATCTATACGTACTTACTTAAAACTCCTACAATATAACCGGGTCCTAATAAATTGGTAATAACTACAAAACCACAATTTTACAAGAGAGCTATTTAAAATTGTTATTGTGCATCGTTTGTTTGTGTAGATTATTCGTTGTCGTATTGAGTATCTCCGAAATAATTTGGTTATAAAGAATTATATTCTGAAGCTATTTCCACAAAAAAACAAAACAATAATTACTAAAATGTTAGTTTAGACTATGTTAGGAGGACTCAGCGATATAATTAAAGTAAATTAAAGTCCAATTAATTAATAAAGATTAATTATAATCAGGTCTTAACTAAAACAATTTCATATAAAGCCCATAAACTCTCGTTCAAGTCACTTCTGGTTTGGTTGATCCAGTGATCATAAATTGTTCTCTTATAGTCTTTACCGTTCTACAAGATTTAGCTTATTGTAGGCAGGAAGATAACAAAACTTAATCAGCTATATCTTAACGACAAATACATTAAAATAATGTCACTGATTTTAACGTTCACTTTGCTAAGAGTAGTAGGTATATATTTATAACGATCAGCTCAACTCAGTCTGTCTTACGCTATTTACCCATAATAGACTGTTAAATGACATCAATCTTAGATTTAATATCCGCCGCTATTGATGTTAGCAATACGCTAAAAATAAACGTTTGTTTGAATAAAATTATTTCCAATTTATTATGTTCCCTTTCCCCCGAACTACACGTGACTTTGGGGATTCTGAGTCACAAAATAGAAATGTTATTTGATATGCCTGTGAACATTTCAAAGAGCGATCAGTTGCAGGAAACAAAATTCAATTTCTCTTGTTCTACTAAGTTACTATTTATTATTGTAGGTAACTTTATTTATATGAAAATGGCAAGTTTATTATTTCTCATTGCTATCAGAAAATACCTAAACTATGTCATTGCGAAATGTGCGGTATATGCAGTGAACTATATGCAAATTTCCTATCGTATTGTACGCGCATATGACGTCACGTCTTGGTAATTTTAATAAACATGTAAGTGACATGAGTTAATATAGTTTATATATATTTTTGTATATGTCACACAAACAAACGAATCAATATTTTCAATGTAATAAACAAAACACGCACGATTATTACTAAAATAACCTATATAAATGATTGATATACTTTTTTTTTGAATTAAATCAAATTACTTTATTTATTTACTTATTTTGTAAATCATTTTGTTCTACCTAGTTTATTCGCGTATTTTCATTTGTTTTAACGTATTTAGCATTTATACTTCGTGATGTATTTTATTTATTAGGCAGCATTCAAATAGTTATTGAACCCTTTGGCTTAATTATGTCATTAGAAATTACTTGGCCTATATTCCCGTAACATTATATATAACGTGGTTAAGTTCCAAAGTACAATAAAAACTATAAACCTCTATAATTGGCATTAAAATTTCCAATTTTCATGAAAACAAACAAGAAAGATACTGTCGATGCCAAATTGGCAAGATGCCTGAATATAAAATGACCCTCTCGATTTTTCAAACGACTCACTGATACCTTCTGAAGACATAAAACTAATTTCAGTAACCGGGGTACCCAGTAGGACAGGTTTCCGAACCTAGTACAGGGGCCCTTGCTATTTTATGTACAAAAACTTATAAAAAAAAAATTATAAATAATTTTGGGGAATGCTCACAATAATAAAATAGGATTGATATACATGGATCTTCTGACTACAGACTCTGCAATACATCTTTGTCTCATGTACAGTGAAATACATTTGTAAATTCACTACAATGTAACAATAGAAATATGTGGGATAACAAATAACTGTCTTTACACAAGTAGGTTAAGTTTTTTCATACACTTTTCATGTACTATTGTAGTTTGCATAAAACACTCAAGATAACGAGTTTATAAATACAATAAGATATATTTTGAGATTTAATTTCAACAATAGTATTTTATCAAATGCCAACTGTTATTTTTAAATTAAATTGCAAATAATTTATTTCCGTAATTTATTGCTAAAATAAATGTGGAATAGACTTCTAATTAGTTTATTAATTTTATTTATAAGATTTATTGAACATTTTCAAGCAAGTATTTATAATCTTGAATTAATTTAAATATAGTTTTATAATATAAGTATACGTATATATTATTTTAGTGATAAGGTCACCAATTGCTCTAAATTTGTTTCTTATTTGTTAAATTGTAGTATTATTACTTTTTAAAGCAATAAAGGATTTATTATTATATTTGAAAAAAAAGTTAAAAACATCTTTAGTTACTAAATATACCTGGTTGTCCACCTCAGCCCACTCTACTAGTCCTAGGGTACCACCCATAAAGTGATCTACTCGTGTTTTGAATTAGCTTTGAAGTAGTCGGGCATAACAATAGGAGTACACACTGTTATCTAGAACGGTGCACACTCACCTTCTCAAGCCGGCATAGCGGGGGTGACTACTGCCTGGAAGCATCCGTGGTAGTGATTTTGTAATAATAGTTGAATCAGAGTAGAAGTTATTATTGTAGAAGTAAGTCGACTTTTATAACACATTTTGCTCAGTAATAAGAACTAAGAGTAGAAAACAAAAGATAAGAAACCTAACATCAACCGCTGGCTGTCGCATAAGTTCAAAAGTTAACATCTAGACGTATTCCAGTACAAATCGAATTTAATTGAATTATTTCTCAAATAACTACGTATTTCTGACATTAAAACAGCGTAATAATACCCACATACTTTTGTTTTTCTTTTTATTTTCAAAGTCAACAGAAAATTTATATAAAATAATGCACAATAGAGATACTTCTAGAATATACTTGAAAAACAGAATTTATTCAAGCAAAAAATTCTGGTTATTCAAACAAATACAAGCTTATAAAAACAGACTTCTCGATATTTGTTCAATATCGAGTTGTAACATAAGAATAGTCCTTCAGGATAGGGAAGACATTACGGTTATACACGCAACCTAGTTTCTTGTAAGCACTTAACTCTGAGCTTGTTTATGAGCAGGGTGCTTAAGTATAGACATAGATTATGTTACTTTGAAGAAAAAATTAATACACTAGTCCCTATTAAGGGCACAATAATTTTATAATTAAATTATATTTATTCTTAATTGTTAATTCGGACTGTCCGGTCGCGATATATTAATAAAACTGTATGCTCTTAATTACGAAGAGAATTTAAAAATTTGTTCTATAATAAAAATTTCTGGTCTGTTTAGTATATTTTTGCAATTATCAAACGTACTCGAACAAACCGTATGTGTTCCTTATTTACTAATGTAAATGGTCACTCCAAACAAGCTTTATTGTATACGTTTAAAACAATAAAAAATCGCCATAATGCTTGAAACTGACAGTCATAGACGCAAGTGAATTTTATATAATATAGTATAAATAACGTGCGTTGTTGGTCATGTATTGTTATGTGTGGTTACCAATTAAAAAGTAAAATCCATTTGTATTACTGAAAGGAAAGGGAAGAATGGAAAGTGCTAAATGTTGTATATCCAAAACCCTTTTCTAATTAACCGAAGTACGTTGCCTACTTCTTATGTGAGAACAAAACTTTGAAACAAGAAAAGTTTGCGTCACGAATTCGTTAGGCGCGGTTTGCCCTCCGATAAAAATAAATGTGCAAAAGTTTACATTTAATTGTATTAAATGTGTTTTTATTAAATTTCACACTGATTTTTAATATTATTTCTCAGTTGCGTAATAGTTATTTTAGATCGTTTTTATTTAGCTTCGATCGGACTTCGTCTGATCTTCAGCTGGAGTGTGATCCATGAGTTATTAAAAAAGTATCTTAGTAGTACTTTTTTGCCGGCTTTTATGTCCTCTCATTATACTCTATTAGAAACTGAAACTATCGCTACTGTTATAGCATTGAGAGGTCAAAGGTCATCAAAATAAGCCCACACTACTCGTAAAACATATAGAAAATTACTTGTTATAACACACCAATTATTCAAACAGCTATTCCATTCTAATTTGTAATAATACGTCTTGAGTAAGCCTAGACCCTTGTTGAGGTTATTAGTCCATAAATCACGAGCCACTCGTCTTAATAACGTATACATAATTTTATATATATCAATGTTAATGAAATTTGACCTTTATTTTGATAAGCGTAAAGATTATTGACTACGTAAAGGCTAGAGTTATTGTCTTTGACATTTAGTACAGATGTTTAATTTGCGTTATTGTTGTCGGTTTCTTATAAGTGGCTTATTATTTTAATTGTGTCTTGGAGACATCGTTCAGGCATATAATTACAAATTATTGTATTCAATTGTTTTTTAAGGCACTATAATTATAGGCGCATCTATTAATTCTAAATCAGTGCTGAATAGGTTTCTTATAACGACTATTGTTATATCCCAAAGTGCTTAATGACCGTACTCAAGGCTGAATGTGAATTACTATAAAAATATAACTTATACATGGACGCGTAATATTATTATATCTGATGTATGGAATTTCTAGATATTAACACGACTTACTTATTACTAGGTGTGTGATATAAAATGCTGACTGACGGACAGTGTCCAGAAATGGAAAAGAAAGGGGTACTCACGATGGGCTCGGCTTTCCCTCTCTTCCACTGTCGTCTCCGGAGCGATCCTTAGGTGCTGGTTTATTGTATTAGTCGAAACTTCCTTTGATTGCGTTGAAGTGTTGAATAGAACGATGGTGCACGATTTATCTGTCGGCGGTGATCCGAGCGCGTGCGTTCACGTAGTTGTTCCTAGTTACACACTGTCGCCGAGAGGGCGCTGCCATCGGGACGAAATAAGGTGGCGGGTGGAACAGGAATGTTGCCAGCTAGCAAAAATAAATAATAAATAGGGGAAATATATATCTATGGATTTGGTATGGAACACTAGGTTTTCTTACATTTCGTATCCCCATTTTCAAAGCCTCGCTTGGTCTTTTAGATTCAAACTCCTAATCTAAGTCTATTTAATTAAGTAAATTATTCCATGGTTAAGGTTTATCTAGATTCTAGAAAATGCAGTTTATGGGTCGACTATCGCGCACACGAACATGTAAACTTTCTTATCTTATGGGATAATTGTGGGTCTTTATATCATAAGATATAGGTCATTTAATTAAGTACATATTTATTCTGAAGATATATTGTTAGAGATTTTTTTGCTAAGCGACTAACTAGGTCACTTCATGTCACAGCAATGGTACTCCGAAACGACAGACTAAACTGATAAATATCTACAGTCTGTCAATCATTTTTTAAATTTCAATAATAAAAATTCGTGCAATATTTATTTTATAAAGTGAGTAATTTTTTTATTTTTTATTCAGATGTTATACTGTTGTGATATTCGTTCTATTCTTCCCTTATCTCATATTTATTATTTATTATATTAATTACAAATATTACTTGTGTTTAGTGCAGGAATAAACTACATACTTTTAAATTGCTTAAATCATGTTCGCGAGCAACTTAAGTAAATTTCCTTTAAATTGTTGATTTTGTATTTTTATTACTTCTTTGGTCGAGTAACAAATTGTGAGTAATTTATTCTTGACAATTTGACATTGTGAAATCTAAATTAATTGTATAGATGCGCCTCGGGAGTAATCCTGAAAATCTCGGACCGCCTTTTAAATAAGCAACATTTTAAAGCTAAAATTACTGCCAAAACTGTGAATAAATAAATTTATATTACAAGAAATACATTGTTTTGTGATTGTAAAAATATTGACTATATTTCCACTAGAGAATAACATTGTTATACTTGCTTTATGAGTCCAATGGTCAAATACGATTTTTCACTAGAGTTTTCCGTAAATAATGCAAGTATTTACGTTTTTCTATCATTTTCAATTGTTTTATTTACCTACTTATTTTCAGTTATTTAATAGGCATCGTATAGGTACTATACAATAAGCAAAGCCAATAATATTAAATAACAAAGAGGTAACTCTCACATATATTTCCTTTGACATGGCTCCTGGTATTTACCTAACCGTCGTAAAAGCTGTGATTTGCGTTCCCTCGTGATTTTTCTTTAAGAATAACGAAAAAATATTTTAGACATTTTGGGAAATCATTAACAACTTTATAACCTATTTCCTTATAAACACAATAGCTCGTAAAGCCTTCTACTCCATTACTTCAATTCCACAGGAATTTAAAAAAAAATTATTAGGAAAGCAAAAGTCACCTCCGATTTGCCGGCTTGAAAATATGAATTCGTTCTATATAGATGATTCTCAGCTACTTTAAACTTACCCAGATCAAAGAAAGGTTGTGTGAATTATATAGAGACTTATAAAGTATTGCAACTGGATTTGCACTTAAATAAAATAGAACTCTCAACCAAGCAATTCCCTGTTGACAACACAAATGCACGCATAGTGCATAAGAATGCAGAAGTAAATTTGCACAACTGAAAATGCAAATGCATTGTACGTGTCACTGCATTACTACAATTTCGTATATTCATGAAATTATCACATATTCTGTGCTCCTAAACTAAGATTTTAGTTAATATAAATATAATTTTTAACTAACTGCTAATCTTCCCAATTTACGTACATAATTAATACTATTTTTAAATTATTTTTTAGTATATGTCATAATTTTTATATCATAATTTATTTCTCAAATTTCTATATTTTAGTTAATTCTAAATTTCGAAAACGACGTCTGCAAAATCATCTGAAAATAAAATTTAAACAACAAAACCATAAGAAATGCTTACCTTTACATACATCTAATAGTCTAAATCAGTGATTCTCAACCTTTTTTTTTGTTGCGGCACATATTTAACGATTTCGAAATTTGGCGGCACACAAAGAAAAAGATAAAAATTATTTACTTACTACAACACACTACATAAATAGTTTATGACAAAAATTTTAAATATACGAAATAAACTAATATATACTACAATAATAACTAAACGTTTATTAAGGGATTAATTACAAGCTAATAATAAAAATATTTTTAATGCGAAATTTGAGTTTAATGTTTTTTGATAATTTGACTTGAGACATATTCCTATTGCTATGCACGCCGCTTCATCATAATTTGGCACTAAGAAAAAACGCGTTGCAAAGCAAATAATAAAATAATTTATTTTTTGTGGATTTAAATATATATTCATGTTAAAAATATTTTTCTTTTTAAATGATATAATTTAATAATATTAACATTATTATATATTTGCAAAATTTGGGTGGCACACAAAAGTGCCGCGGCACAGTGCTTGAGAATCACTGGTCTAAATACTTCTCAGACAGTCTTAAATATTAAAGGTTAGAGTAACCTTATTTTATTACTAAACAAAAATAACCCAATCGAGTGGAAATTTTCGTCTACCCGTCTCCCATTGAAATACACATTTTCCTCCTATTTTTCAATTAATCCTATTAACATCCACACTATATTCATACTGAATAGAACACATCGTCCATTTACAAAGAGATTCCTTACAGTCCAATAGATTTAGTAAAAATATTTTCTCCCCCGTTTTTACAAATTCAACTGTATTTTGATTATTTATTCATATATCTCTAACTTTAATAAATGTATAAAATACATAATTAGTTTATATACGAGTATTTACGTATTTTAAATATGAATATAAATTTCATTAAAATTATATTTAACTAGAATTTAACTTATCCTCCCTACTATATAAATGTGAATGTGAGTTTGTTTGTTATGTTTTCACGCAAGAACTACTTAACCGATCATCATGAAACTTTGTACACATATTTTGGAGGTACTAGAAGTAACATAAATTTTATTAAAAAAATAAATTATTTTTTACTATAGTTCCCAATTGACTATGGTAAAATATTGAGTATAGTTCTATTGAAATGATATCTGATACTTATTTAATGACTTAAAAGCTAGTTGTAGATAAAATAAAATACTAAACATGTAATAACAATATAATAGAATTAATATAAAATTATGTTGTCTTCAGAAAAAAAAAGAAAACAAAATCTACTTCTTCTGCCATCAACAACAAATGAACGTGAGCCACGTAAAACACCTCATAAAAACGAACAGCCCTAATCTTGTCACCACCACTATAAGGCTTTATAGAAATGCTTTGTCACTAAAATGACCCTCTCTACGTGGGCAGAAGAGGCTTATCTATTAGATTAACCTTGCGTATTCACCATGTCAAGGTAATGGTGGACCTAGGTTTGATTCCACGAACATAACAATTGCTTTTGTTAAGATTTACAATATCTCTCTTTTACCCTTAATGTCTGACCACATACACTCGCGTTATAAATGTATATACGAGTATAGTATACGTTACGTAGCGTGGGCATATATACTATGTGTTCTAACCTTAAATCAGCGGTTCTCAAACTTTTTTGGCGAAGGAAAAAGCTTTAATATAATTATAAAAAACTGATTTATATGTATTTATGAATAATTATATTGCAATGTAATATTACGTAATATTTAGTTAGAATATTTAGATGTAACCTTATAATCTCCCTTCAGAAGGTATTTTTTGCAGTATTTTAGCCCTAGGGTTCCGCGGAACACACTTTGTGAATGGCTGTCTTCAATAATTAAGTGAATTTGTTGATACAAGCAAGCGATGTACGCTGATGTGATCATTTTTAGTTTCCTATTATTGTACAATGAGATTGTATATTGCAATATTGATGTATATTTTTAAGTGAAGAAATCTAGTGCGACGTTTATATCGCGTTTCAAAGTAAATTTTAACTTGACGTTGAAAAGCACTCAGCCATTGTCTTACCGCGACCTTACTACGTTAAGTGACATATTGTGACGTATACGCGAGTCCTTTAAGTACTGAGAAAGGCCCTTATTGAGGAATTATTTACATAGGAAAAATGTATAGGTATGTTATTTACCGAATACCCAATTTAGAACACACTAAAAAGGGAATCTTTACTCGTGAATCGATTGAATGGAGTGACCTCTATTTTGAATGGCAACAAAGGAGCCTGATAATGTGCGTGAAAGGACTTTACCAAATTGAATCAGACGTTTATTTTGGAGACGTGAAGACGCGTTCCTAATCACTATTCTATCTTCTATTTATATCTTCTTTGAATATAGGATAAAACTAATATAGTAAAATTTAGTTAATATTTTATATACAGTATTCACCAAATTTTGATCACAGTCGAATAAAAAATTATAAATGTTTAGTTAAAAGAAAAATATTATGGTAAAAAAAAAACTCCTACAGAATTCTATCTTTTCTTTCAGTCTTCTTTTCTTTTTTATTCAGTATTTTTCACTTACTCTTCACTTTTGTTGACATTACAGAATAAAAAGATATCCAAACAAAAATAACAAAAAGATACCCAAAACAATAGTTTATTTCTATTCGCATTTTTC
This sequence comes from Tineola bisselliella, assembly GCA_028551675.1. NCBI lineage: Eukaryota > Metazoa > Arthropoda > Insecta > Lepidoptera > Tineidae > Tineola > Tineola bisselliella. The sequence goes on from JAPWLS010001034.1 coordinate 11,904, forward strand.
TTATTGAAAATTGTCTTTCGTAAAAACATAGAGAAACAAATGATATATTTTTGAGAGACGAATTCAACGACGTCTTTCAATTGTTTCAATATTTTTAAACAATGTTCTCAATACCTCACCGTATCATTTCAGTTGTTTAATTATCTTAACGGTAGAGAATGCTACTTATTAAAAATAATAGTCCCCAATATTATTGAAGTTTGACGCTTAATATAATTAAAATGTTCCAACCATCTGCTATGCAAGTCATAATGAAATATGATTACTGTGTCGCGATTTAACAGCAAATGGCAATTAACCTATTTCTTGTGAGAAGTAAACCGTTTCACAAAACCAAATTTCTATTGTGAATTGTGATTAAGAAGTTATCGGAACTTGCAATTTGATCAAATTCATGTATACAGTAATGCCCCGCTTTACGCGAGGAATAATTTCCGGAAAAAATCGCGTTAACTGAAATTCCCGCGACCATAGAGAAGTTGAATGACTATATTATGTTTATACGCACTCATTCGCGTAATTTTATAATAAATTTGAATTTCGCGTTATAGTGAAACCGCGCATAACGGGGTCGCGTAAAGCGGGGTATTACTGTAGGTATATATGTATTTACGCTATTCATACAACTGATAACAGAATTCTGCCTTATTTATTTGGACTACGACAAAAACAAATGACTGTATGTGTAATTTTTTAATACATTTAAAATAATTTAATCACACAATCTACTCATTTGTTTTGTGTATTATGTATAATAATATTTACACAACTTGTATTATATAATACTTTTTTTATTTATTTAACTAAATATAAATATTTGTTATAATCGAGGCTGCAGAGGTCATCTACTATATTTGAAAACTTACAATGTAGTACCTATGTACGATTTAAATTATGTATAAAATAATAGCCAATCAATTTCTATATACGAGTATAATAAATTATATTATAAATTTTATAGGAACGAAGCAAAATGTTATTGAATGTAAATTATTTTCCTCCTTGTACCCAATGTGTCTATCAACCTAAAATTAATAATTCCTAATAATTTCAAAACAAAGGGTTAACTATAAGATTGTAATTAAAATTCTTAAACAAAGCACTTGACCGGTTTTAATTTTAAACGACACTGGTTGACAAAATTAGGGGGATCTTTAGGTGACACCTCCAAGGAAATTGCTTCCGAAATCACAATCAATCAACAGCAGATGTTCCAAATTAAGTTTTGTCGTGATAATAAAATTTATCGGCGACTTCGCGTAAAATCTCTAAGAGCTTAATGACCCGATGTCGCTTTGTATTTCCTTTCTAATAAATCTTTCTTCGCGTTTTTGGGTGACCTGCTTCGTGATCGATTAAACTGTTTCTTTTTGAGTTGCATCTTAAAACTGAAGCATTGTAGTATATTGTTTTAGTCACCTAATAATAGCAGTTATGTTTTTCAACAATGCCATCCCTACTAATATTATAAATGTGAATGTGAGTTTGTTCGTTACGTTTTCACGCAACAACTACATAACCGGTCATCATAAAACCTTTTTACACATATTTTTGGAGGTACTAGATGTAACATAGGATACTTTTTATTTAAAAAATATTATTTTTTACTATAGTTTCCAACTGATTATAGTTTCAGCTGTTTGGAATCATATTGATTCATTTCTATTGAAATGATCTCTGATACTTATTTAATGACTTAAATGCGAGCGAAGCCGTGGGTAAAAGCTAGTATATAATATTAACGATACGGAAAACTAAATGAAAGATTTTAACTTGAGCAGTATTTTAAAGGGCTTGTACGTTTGACCTCATGAATAGGATTGATTGTAGGTCATAACATTTTAACATTGAATCTAAATTATTTTTTTTATAAATAATACCTAATTTACTTTAGTCAAAAGAAAATTCTGACACATAAACATGTCGATCGCTGAGCGCGATATATTGTACATAAATAGGCATTTGCCTGAAAATTCTATTATGTTTATATCCCAACAAAGAACTATATATACCTATATCCTATTTACAATAGCTAGTGAATATTTGTGTAGAATTTGATGCGAGGATTTTTGTAATAAACACAACCGTAATATACGATTTCATTCCTTAATTAAATACATAGAGGAACGATTTTATCATAACTTGAAAAACACAAGCCAATTCCTATTAGTTTATGGTCTCCTGGTAGACATGACGCCGAGAACGAGCGGACGTCATGCGCAATACCACGGACGATCGACGTATGAATGATGATGACTCATTGACATGCACTATTTGTTACGCGCACATTTTTAATAAGAATATTTTACCGATGCCTCCTAACAATTTCTGATTGCCTAGTACTCAGCGACACAGTCGCAGTCGCATTTCCGCCGTTTAGCCACTCGAAATACAGTTCATAATACTGCATGCTATCTTGGTACAAGCAATCCGAAAAATCCTACTACGTAGATTGACTGACCCGTTACGTCAACAATGTTTGCGTCGCTTGCAGACTGTACTGATAATTTATGTTTGCCTAGTACCTGCGAGCCACAAACTGCGTTGTATCTTAATTTACATAATTTGAAACCTAAATAAAACTGTCCACAAAACAACTGGTCCTGCCAATAATACCACCGGATGTAGAAAAACATTGTTTTGAGATATTATATATAGTATATCGTAATTAATTTTAATTTACATTTAAAAAATTACTGGTCCACATTTGTCCACACCACCACAATTGTCCGAAGTTATTTTTAAAATAAAAGACTCATAAAATAAATTCTATTATATTATTTACGTAAGACGTAAAACGAACTTACTTACATGTCCAAATTAAGTTGCTAGGTTTGTCTTCAGACAGACCCTAATGCCCTATGTCCTAAACCTTGTGTGTCTGGAGTGAAGTGAACGATCTCTTTATAGGCAATCTTGCTACATAATTATTTGATTACGTATTACTTTAATTATCTTTAAGACGTTTTTTCGTTTTTATTTCAGCGCTATCATTTGTTTTTTATTTTTTATATTATAGCATGTGTGCACGTGTTATGTCCAGTTTTAAGTACGAATAACAAATGTTACCCTAATTTATTTATATCTATTCAAATATATCCAATGTTCTGTTAAATATCCGTAGTATTCTAGTCTGCGGTTAGACATGACGTTTACTTTTATTATTTATTCCATTTACTAAGTAAACGATAATGTTTTTATTCAAAATTAAATTAAGAATTTAAGGAACAAAATATTCTAAAGCAATTTGTAGACTTATGCGGACTATTAGTTACAGCGGTCTAAAGCCGCGTCTCCTGCTCCTGTTTCTTCCAAACATTACACAAAAACATTCAAACATTGGGGCGTGGCCTACACAATGTTTTTGCTTTCCGTCGACCACGGAAAACAAAAAACATTGTGTATGAATACAAAAATGTGTACGGCCACGCCCCAATGTTTCGATGTTTTTGTCTAATATTTGGAAGACACAGGAGCAGGAGACGCGGCTTAAGTAAGGCGATGTTTCACTATATTTTTGTTTTTGTTATAAAAACTTTATTATAATTTTCTGAAATAAGATACTTTATTTTTATATGAGCTTTATTTTAAAAGATACTAATTTGTATATATAATAAAATAAAACAATTTTATAAATAAACATTATGAATAACATAATATCATTTTTAAAAAGTAGGTATTGGTCTTGGCTTCGTATGTTTGGATTGGCCTTGTCCTGATAGCCATACTACAGGGTATTCCAGTTTTAGGTCAGAGCATTACATGCGTTTGATATAATATATTTATATTGAATATTTTTATTGTTAGATTCAACGCAATGTGAACCAATTGGAATGAAGAGATGGAAGCGTCGGCGGATCTGAATCCCAATTCCAGTTTGTCAAACTTAGAGATTTTACTTCTGAACGATAGTTATGACGTCACCAACTACGATAATGGAACTTACATCAATAAATTCTACTTTTATAAAGTAAGTTTGGGTAGATAAATTTTACATATGTAGTAAAAATTATAATATAAGTTTTTTAAATAATTATAAAATTTAAAAAATATTTCTATTTTGAGAGGATTGACGAGTTTCTTCTTCTCGTCATACGCCTTTCCAAAGCCATTGTAGAGTCTAACGATGAGCAAGCGCACGCCTTTAGTGCCTACGCTAATAAACGATTTTCATTTAATTTCATTTCATAAGTCCTTAGTTTCATTTAAAGCCAAAACATTTTTGAACGCACTATTACGACTTGATCAATAGGAATATATAAATTCCACTTTATATATTTATACATTACTGGTATAATATATCAAAAAGGTGTACCGTGGAAACTAAATATCAATAACAAACCAAATGCTTGAATATAAAATTAAACAATTCCAATCTAAAACCAAACTATTCTCAACATATACCAAATTTGTTTTAAATTTTTGTAATTCTATAGGCAAATTATACATTTAAAATCATATATTGTTAAATGGAGATTAAAGCTTAGAATTGAGTGCTTTAGTACATATATAGTACGTATAGAGTCTAGACGCATGTGTCAGGCGCTGAACCAAGTAATCTTATTAGAGAATTAACTCCTAAATGGTCCATATACTCTAATGAACGGGATTACGGATCATAACCCTTTATTTTGAAATGTTTGTATTGTTATTGGTCCCAGTAGATTTTAGATTAGATGCGTAGTTGGTTTAGTAGCTTATATAGATATTTACGAACATTTATGTTTAGAATTTTGTTAAGCGAAAATCTGTTTGAATTGGTTTATTTATATTCAAATAAATGTGTTTTTATATTTATTTATTTTGATAATTAATAGAAATAATTATAAATATGATATAGGCGCCAATATCTTTAAACTAAATTTTTATCGCGACAATTAGCTGCAAAGCTTTCGAAATTCTGCCGAATTAATTACTGTGCATACATTGCATGCATCCTGTATTGAAATAATTTATGTGCGTGTATTCCTTTAGACTACACAACTGGCGATACTGTGGTTACTTCTGGTGGCAATCCTGGCCGGCAACGCCACCGTGGTGCTCGCCTTGATGCTCACCAAATCAAGGAAGAGTCGGATGAATTTCTTTATTATGCAGCTCGCTATAGCTGGTAAGTTATCTATTATTTACCTACTATATTTTATAATGTACAATTTCAATGTTTTTTTTTAAAGTAGCAATTTAGTACAGTCGCACCTCGCATAACAAGCATAATTTGCTCGTAATGTGAAACAATCTTGACTAGCTAGCACAAAGAGTTCTAAACACAAACTGATGTACTTAGCCATAGCATGGAAAGTTCTATCGCACGATTCGAGAATTCCCCTATCCATGTCGTCCAATATTCGAATTACTCGTTATGCGAGGTTCCACTGTATATTCGTAGATGTCTATTTTAAAATACATGTCTCATAAAATATGCGTGAGAATAGCCGGCAATTATTTTTTTATCTTCTTCGGCACGCAGTGATTGGCACATTATTCTATCATGCAGAGGATCCGCCTTTGATTCTCGATCGAAAGAAATATTTATTTACGACATTATTTTAAAATGTTAATATTTAATTTTGGATTGACTTTTACGTTCCGTTACAAAGAGTATCTTAGTTTGGACGTAGACAGATATCAAATGGATGTATTTGTCATTATATATTTTTTGTTTAAATTTAGAACTCATTACATGAACGTTATTTAAGAAAAAATAATACTCAGAAACAAAATTCTTCATACTAAAATATATTTTCAGATTTATGGGTTGGCTTGATTATAGTACTGCCAGATTTAATCCAACGAATGACCATATCTTGGCTCGCTGGATCAATAGCTTGTAAGATAATTAAATTTTTACAGGTAAAGTTTTTAATATTTTATCTTTACATAGATACTTAACATGATTTTTTTCTACTATAAAAAGTCCTAACATACTACATAGTAAAAACATGAGTCGTACAGCTATCTATTTTACATTTGCAAAAGACCTCGAGAGCAAAGATCGCGTGTTTCTTTCGTAACGATTCAATTTATTTTCTCAGGGTGTAGTTACTTATTCTTCTACGTACGTGTTAGTCGCACTAAGCATCGATCGATGCGATGCCATCACACATCCTATGAATTTTACTGGCAGTTGTGAGTATTTTCACTTACTTCATAACATGTAACTTTTTTATACTAATCTAGCATGTGACTGACTGCACAGCGCCTGATTTTAAACCACCACAGATAAATATCTAGTTTAATTAATATATTTTGTATTAAATTTGTAATATAATGTACATTTATATACCTATTATTGATTTTTTTTTAAATAAGCAGAATCATGATGGTTCATTTAAATGTATATTACATTAAGGTTTAAGACATTTATTTACTCAAAAAGAATTACAAAAATTCACTTAATTGAGATAAAAATAATAATAATAACTATAAATAAACATATCGTACATAGAATATTGACAACACCATCACAAGGCACTCAAACCCATTATATGTTTTTTTAATTCATATTTAAATTTACTAATATTTCTAATATTAGTTATGTTAGTTGGTAATTCATTATAGAAGAAACCTTGAAGTACCTCACTCAATCAAGTAGTATGTATGTTAGGTTTAATTTTATGTATTTGTATGACAGGGCGTCGCGCTCGAGCTTTGATATTGTCGGCATGGTTCGTCAGTTTCGTCTTCTGTTTGCCAATGCTCTTCCTATTCGACGAAGCCCAAGTGCAAGGTAAACTCAATCACACATCTGACCTGACATCACAGTTACTAACAACATTATACTACGAAACACCAAACATCTGGTGCAAGTCAAACTTAATAAACACCAGGAATGCCTTCAACCTCAATTTGGTATAAACGAGTAAAATACGAGTTAATTCGTGTCCCTATAGAAATGACAAGACAAGACGACTTTTGTTAAACTAAACCGTTCTAAAAAGTTGTAAAGTTACATATGGTCAAATCAACTCGCACCTTTTTAAAATTCAAAGTAATTTTTAAACTTTCCATTTACATAGCTTATACCAGTGATCGGCAAACTTATTAGTCAAAAAACAAATATGAACATTTCAACAAATAAAAAAAAAATTGGGAGCCAAATCTGTTCGTTTAGTTAACTTTTATTACACTAAATAAAACTAAATATTGTACTTAATAAATATTTATTAATGCGAACAATGTGCTTGCTCCGTAGATATTTGGGCCAGAGCCGCACTTTGCCGGCCACTGGCTTATTGTGTATATGTGCAATGACCTGACCATGTTTCGTAATTTCTATTTTCACTAGGTAAACCACAGTGTTGGGTAGACCTAACCAAACTTCAATGGAGGATATGGATAACCAGCGTGTTTGTCTCGCTGTTTGTTGCTCCTGCGCTAACAATATCCGCTTGCTACGGCGTAATAGTGATCACTATTCGACACAAAAGTAGAAGAGTGCTCGGCAGAAGAGGGACTACCGCTCGACAATGTAAGTATGTTATATTAGTTTAAAATACTTTACGCTATTTTTATATTTACTATGACATGTATTTTGATTAAATTAAGCGAACGATAAGCTTTATAGCTATAGTGGTAATGACAATATTGAAGGCTACAACGTCTATAACGCTTTCGAGTCATAAAGTATTTGAAATTAATAGAAGCATGTTCTCGAACAACTCTATCACTTGTCTTAGTATTAGATTATGAAGTAAAATTAAATAATAGAACTGCAAATGACTCGTAAAACTAAATATATTATAAACCTAACAAGGGTATTATGAAAAGAGATTGATGTAACAAATTTATCGTACGAAAGTAAAAAGTAGTGGCGGACGCATGTACACACAGCAATTTTCAAATAAATACAGTTTTTGTAGGTGCCTCAACTTCGACAAATGAACGCAGGTGATACGATTAGAATATAGTTATCTCTTTCTAATAATTGTTTTTGATGTCCAAAGTCCAATCTGTATCCATTTGAAAATTGTCAACTGTGTGTATACGAATATGGTGAATGCAAAAGTCCTTTGCTATGAGTACTGAGAGATGAAAGTACTAAATAATTAAGTTACATTGTTGTAAAAGACAACGTCAATAAGAACTCAGCTAATAAACGAACTGAATAAAAAAAAATTATAGTAAAGTAGAGACAATAAAACATTACTTTCGCATTAACGGCTGAAATAATATAACTGTAAAACTTCTATATAGCCAAAAAGTAAATTTGAACAAAGACAATCGAAAATCTCTTTCAAATCAAAGAGGAAGAGTTGACAAATTTTTTGCGAGTGACAAGCCAAAAAGCGCCCTCGTTCAATCGCACAACGAGCCGAGACCTTCGACACCGGCAGATAATAAATGAGCAGAAAAACTACAGAGAAAAGAAATGCGCTAAATTAGATGGTACGTGACTGAGTTCAAAATGATCCCACCATTACGGGGCGTCTATTCCAGTGACATTTGTATGAGATTAAACTTTTTTAACAATCATATTATTTATGACAGGCAATTTGCAGGGTATAGTCGCTTCCCCTATGCTGACATATATGCGTAGTCCAGATTGTCAGAACATTCTTTTAAATACTTACTTACTTCCACTCCAGAAATCACAAAATTTGAATTAAATAATTGTAATTCTATAATTTAATTTTGACATTTGAATGACTATATTTTATTTTTTTTTGACTTAATTGTAAATAGTTTTGCAATGTTAGTGCGTGCTGTGTTCACTGTGCATAGGGCCTACAATTGGATTGTTATAATTCTTAGTGTGATATTAATTCCTAGTCTAGTTGTAGACTGTTTGTGAACCCAATAAATAAATAAAATTTAAAAAAAAATAATTCCGAAATGCTATCGTGTATTGGACGAACAAAACGCAAATTGGACTAATAACCACCATTGCATCGGTCTGTCTTCCATTATATTTGTATTAGATTGTAGAAGAAAGAATACGTGCGCATGTCGAAAAATTTAGGTATATATACTTAAACTGACTTTAAATAATTGCCAAATTAATAAAATAATATTATTTCAGACAGTGATGATTTGGATTCAAGGCGTGCTAGCAGTAGAGGAATTATTCCGAAAGCAAAAATAAAAACAGTAAAAATGACTTTCGTTATTGTGTTTGGTAAGTAATAACTTATGAATATTAAATCGGATGTATAAAATTGATTGAGCGGTATGAAAATATTCTAAGGTAAAATATGAAAAGATAATTTAGGTATCCAATCTTCATACATCCCTTTCATGATAATGTATTCATATTCCCATGATTCTGGTTGAATAGAAATTGGTATGCTTCTATTTGCATTAAACATTCTCTTAATAATTTACAATATATTAAACTATTGATATATGTAAATGATAAATATAATTAAACACTATTTTAAAGAAACTGCTTTTAAAATGCATTTTCTAAATTAAATTTAGCACAGATGCGCCTACTTCTACTTCTTTTCCATGATATTTAATGGAAATAAAATCGTAAATTATTGCAATATAAATCGCAATTTAATGTTTTTTTTTCATGACTTCGCAAACCAACCTAACCAAACTTTGTTTCTCTTTAGAATAAGACAACTAAATAAGATCTTGTACGTTATTTTAAATTAAATTAATTGAAAAAATTGTATGACAGCAAAAATGTTAGTCGAACTAAAAGTGAATAAAATGCCTTACGAGATAAAAGCGTGTGTCATATCAAAAATGAAGTCGTTATTAAGCTTAGTTACCCGATAAGTGATGGAGAGCAAACAGTGCGTCAAGTCGTAAAATATTTATGAGGTTTTTCATCATGTTCTCGACTCTTAGCTGACGAAGTTATAGCAATTCTTCACAAAGTATGCCTGTTAGTTAATTAACCCATAAAATAACAATATATAACTGTCACTTTTATTAGTTCGGCGCTTAAATCATTGTACATCGTATTGGAATATGGAACACCACTCTGTGACATTATATTATTTATTAAATAGATGTTTTATCGCAATTGTAAACAACAACATTCTATTTTACAACATTCAAGTAGATTTTTTACTCCTTCGTCATTGTTTCAAGATTGTTTATTTTGCACTTTCTGTCATATGACCTAAGTGCAACTTTTCTATAATGAAAGAAGTATGCCCTGTCAACTTATACCAAGGCTATCTATGGTATCAATTATAAACAGAAATATGAGCACATACCGGAGTATTATTCGCTATTACTCGCTATTTATGTAAATAACTTTTTATTAATAAAATGCTAATTTTGTTTTAGTATTTGTGCTCTGTTGGTCTCCATACATGGTGTTTGATTTGCTACAAGTTTATGACTACGTGCCAAATACCCAGTCGAGTGTCGCCATCGCCTCCTTCATTCAGAGCTTAGCACCTTTGAATTCGGCCGCTAATCCGGTCATTTATTTTATATTCTCCAATAGGATATTTGTTAGTCTCAGGTGAGTTTGTTTTTTCCTGTTATAAATGTGTGTGCATTATTTCTTTATTTACTTTTATTTGTGAATTTTTATTTTTTGTTTTAATATTTATTAAAGTTATATTTAAAAAGTTTTTATGTTTCTTTTTTTTTAACCTAATAATGTCGGTCACAACCAAAGCATATGGAAGCCAGTAACTCAATTTTCTCTTAGATGGTATTTCTGATAGCACCGCAGTGATGCTATTGGAAGATAACCCTAAGCACTTAAGAAATCTCAAATGCGTCCAATAAAATATATTGAGATAGCAGCTTAAATACTTTTTAAATTAAGAATTGCTATCTGATAATTAAATAAAGATTGAATTGCTAACTCCAAGTTACATTGCTGCCAACATAGAAATTAGAACCAATATTTTTGTAGTACTTAATACTTTTTAACGTTTTTTATGATTAAATAGGCACTTAATCACTCATACAATCAAATATTTCTTTGAGAAAAGAGCTTAAAGAGCTAAACAATGATCAAAATAAATAGGTTAATTGACATTTTAATGAACAATTAATGATTTTCTTAATGACGAGTATAGACGACTCTATATATTTTTTCCTGCCTTTACTTTATACACTTTAAATAATATCAAGTAATACAATAAAATACAATACTTCAACGTAATCCTTTTACTATTTATTCGTAAAATTACAACTCCAAAAATAACCTCCTATTCGTCCCATATTCTTTCTCTCTCCCACATCATATTGTCTCTTTCATTTTAAACGCGTTCAGAAATTTTCTCAATATATCACGTTCATTTTTGTTTTACAAAACTAAAATAATTAACCGACTAAAAATAATACGTCAGTTATGGAAAAAATACTAATATAGATTTAAAACAAAAACTAACCTATAACGAAACAATTAAAACGTAATGGATTTGATAGACTAACTACTTCGACCATTATGATATGAAACAAGGAACTCCTTTACCAGTCAAAATTACCACGGATTGTTGATCACATATTCTAACATAAGGGTTTCAGTTATCAAACTTAAGGAGAAAAGTTAATGAGGCGTCACATAATATAAACACTCAATTTCCCGAGAACACACCACGTCCTTATCAAAACGACCGCTATGGGAAAAATTGATACTCATAAGTTCTTAAGAAATAGAGGTTCAAGTGCGAATTTGACATTTGTACTTAACTTTAAGGGCAGACTAATTATGGTTCTTTTCCTTTAATTAAACCTATGTAAATAATAAGCCTAAAATTAATTGAGTGTTGATTTATGATCTTTCTTCTCATAATTGTAATTAAAGCTGAAGTTATGAAAGAACAAAACGACTTAATATGATGCTACTTCAGAAGACCAGTTATATGAGGATAGCATAGCCTTTATAGACCACTTTGTGTCCCATAAACTGCACGGTTATCATTGTGTAATGCGTTTTAACCCCGTTTCAACGGCATTAAATACATTTTTAATTGAAATAGTTTTTTTTTGTTTTATTAATAAAACTTAATTGACTACTTAACCCAATTTGCCACTGCGTCATCATGGACTAGTATAACCAATTTTAAGTGTGTTTAAGAAGCAACCATGGTTTTAGGTATAAAAAGAAGAGTGTCTCATACCAGCTTAATAAGTGCCTTTAGACATGTCCCTATAATAGCAGTTGTTATTGTTCTCAATTTTAATATCAGTGGCAATATTTACACATGCGAGTTTAACACGTTAATATAATCGCCACGATAATATTAGAAAAATTTTCACATGGGCCATGGTAACTTTATTTATTTGTTCCTGATAGGCCAAGCTTTCGAAATATAATGCAAATGTCGGACATCTGTGATTGGCGTGACTTTCTAGCAAATCGCGTACGTCAGACATATATGTCTGACATGGCTCATGTAGAACTCCTTAGCATCAGACACATATGACTGACATGGCGATTAACGTGTTAATATATATATAAATATATATTTATTTATTTATAATTATATGTTTAAAATAGCAATCAAGATTATGTGCGGTTTATTCTCATTTTGTATGTAGGAACATTCCACCTTACAAATGGTTGTGGTGCTGGATGACAGCTAGTGAGTCGCCAGGGGCTACGGGGGAATCTAGGGCACACACGGAACTGCTTACATCCTCACACAGAAGAACTAGAAAGGACCTAACTATACGAGTGAGTAGCTTTCACGTTATTACATAAATGATGTCGAGTCAACTTAAATCAAATTGTGTAATTAGTGTTCCTAATTTTTTAATGAATATTTATACAAATCAAATAATGGTTTTTAACAGATCAAAGAAGACAACACAAAGCTTTCAAAACAACGTTTACATCAATGTAATAACAGTCGTAAGGTAAGACTCCGGTTGCCAGAGTCCGACAATCAACTAAACAATAACTGTCATGTTCCACCGCATTGCAGGAGAGGGGATGATACTTATTTGTAATTTTGCGTATTTAGTGAAAATAATGTACTGGTACTAGAAGTTTTAGGCGTAGTTTGATCTATGATCACGTGATCATTACTTAAATGTAGAATATCTGCTAAAGTATGTTGTTTATTATGAATCTATGCTCAAGTGCGATTCTAGAATTAAAGTTCTACTAAGATTATGTTTCAAGTAGAGATCATTGCTTGGGCGTCCTTTCTGTATACGGGCCTTAGTATCGATTTTAATATTTAAGAACGCAATCATTATGAAAATGTCAGTGTTTTCTCTATGGAATTTTTTTAGTTCAACGCGTCACCGATAGGTTCGCATTTAACAAACATAAAGACTATTTCCGAGATTATTGTAGTTTGAATGTGAGAAATGAAAAGAGTGACGGATATTTAAATAAATAAGAAATAATCAAATATTTAATTAAACTAAAAAATAATGAATTTTCTAGAAACACATATATTAAGTTCATATGATAAATTGTAAATTCTTTTTTACAAAACGTGGAAATAATATTCTAGTCACATTGCAATATCATAAAAAAGTTAGGTATTTTAATGTTTTTTTTTTCATTTGTATGTTAATTTGCCGCATTTATTTAAATTATTTTCATTATTAATGTGAAATATTTGAATTCATATTAATTCACAGACAACTGTATTTTAAATGTCATACGTGTAATATACATACTTTTAACCTAACTAAACTAAGAAATATTTTTAAAGAAATAAATAAGTAATTCTTAATAATTATACAAGAATTATATATAAATATGTATATAAAATAGTATTGTAAATATAGCTAAAACGTATACTATAAAAAATAAGGTATTATGCAAATGTAAAGGGGGGTTAAATCTCCGAGTTTTTGGCGATCAATCTATTTCACTGTCAGCTGAACCTTTCCATGCTTTCCAGATAGATATATGAACATTTGGAGACGATTTTTCTTCAAAACTTTCACCACTTTCTTTCAAGGTAAATTCTTTTCGTACACAAATTAAGCATATAAATAAACACAATTTCTTTTCATGTGCAGATTTTATTTGATCTGCATTTGTGTATTTACGAAAGTGGAAACGAAAATAAATCTACCAAAAAGAAAAACTAAACAAAGTCAGCGACCAAAGAATAATGAATTAGTGATAAATATATGTAAATAAAAATATACGAAATTTGCTGATAATTTAAAATATAAAGAATCTATTATTATCTGAAATGTAGCTTATTTTGTTTTTAATATAATTGGCGATTAATATATGATTTGCAGTATTTTACCAAAATATTTTATTGTTAGTAAAAAACGATATTTATTATTAAGATAAGTCTAAATTACTTTTATCTTAAACTAACGATAAGATATATAAATACAGGGACTTTCTAGAAAAAAGGTACTTTTTTCATAAACCATTTTCGTCTACACTTTGTATGACATTAAAAATTTTCTACAGAACTTGTATTAATTTATTTCGAAAAATATTTTCCCGCTTAAAAGGTATAAGACCTATCTTACAAAGAAGACAACAAATAATTTATACTTGCTCTGCATTTCGTAATTAAGCGTCGATCTTGAAGTATAAATTAAAATTGTGAAACTGTGCCAAATTTTGTACCATTTTTCTTTGCAAATTTATAAATCTACGTAATTGTTGTTAAAATAAATGTATGAAAAGAAATATTTTGTTTTATTTTTATTAAAGTAAAGATGGCCAGTCGGGAGATTGGGGTCTAAACGTTTAATAAAAGTTGACAAACACTATTTTGTTTTTATTGTAAATATTTAAAAGAAACTATAGTCCCTAACTTCCCCGAATTTACCCAATAAAATCCTCAACTATATTTTTTGAAAATGTATTTATTTATCTATATACTAATTATTAATCGAATTTAATGCATAAGTTTGAGATGAAAGGTCAAAACCCTCTGCAAGATATACTATAAATTAAAAAAGAAATTATCTCAAGTCGGTCGGGCGAAGATAATAAAATATCATCTTTTCCTCGAAAATATTTCCATGACGTACCAAAATGATTTATGAGTATTAAATTGTGTTTTATGTAATTAGTTTCTTAGTTTACCAATTGTTCTGTTTCTTTTAATATTCCTGAACTTGGTATTGAGAATTAGTTTTGTTTTTATACACTACTGTGACTACAATTGATAGAACGCATTTTTTCGTATAAAGCGGTACCTCCGAAAGGTTTTGAAGCGGCATTTTACAAAAGAATTTTCGCTCTCAGGCGGCGAGCTCAAAGGGATCGTTCATGCATATGTGTGATATTGTATTATTTTTATTTATTAACTTTACACCATAGGGCGTCAATAATTTCAGGGAAAACAATCTGCCAATGAGCATGGACCTACATACTAATGATAAACGTTCAACTGAATTTAAGTGTCGAATAGTTTTTTTAAACCTACACGTTCGTATAGTATCACAAGCAATACAGTTTTTGTTACATTCGACATCAAACTGTTATTATCTGTGTGATTTATTGCTAGAAACGACATTTTCCTTCTGAACATAAATCGAATATCTTTTGTTTAACATCTCAAAACGAGAATAAAGAAGTAACAGACTTATTTTTTGTATTATTTTTAATACATATTGTTTACTATATAATAAAGTTTATATTTAAAAATATACTTGATTCAGAGAACACAGCCCGGTTCTACGATCACTGATCTAATAACAGTCATCAGTCTGTGTATATCTTTAACATTTAAACATACCATAGTTAACGTTTAATATTAAAGTTTTAACCTATATTTTAGTTGCTCTGTGCAAATAAGAAGGTAGCGTTTATTGAAATACTATCCGGGGAAGTTATGGTTGCCGCTATTTATTTTAAACAAAACTTATATATGACTATTTAAGGATTACATTCCACTGATCTAAGGATAACTATAATTGTTCGTAGCTCTCTAGCTTATTTCTTTAATTGAATTTTAATTCTATTATAGATTTATATCTAACTAGCTTTTACCCGCGGCTTTGCTCGCATTTAAGTCATTAAATAAGTATCAGAGTACATTTCAATAGAAATTAGTCTATATGATAACTATATTTTCTTGCTTGGCTAGGGTGATCAATTTTTAAAAATTACTACATACAATGATGTTTCCTAACCTCAAAAATTCAAATAGTTTTATACTACATATATAAAAATAAATATAGAAAAATTTCAAACAGCTGAAACTATGTCAGTTGGAAACTATAGTAAAAAATATTTTTTTCTAATAAAAAGTATCCTATGTTACTTCTAGTGCCTCCAAAAATATGTGTACAAAATTTCATGATGATCGGTTAAGTAGTTGTTGCATGAAAACGTAACAAACAAACTCACATTCACATTTATATAGTAGGGAGGATTTACCAAAACAATGAATTGCTTTTTACATATCATTAATAATTTATGATTCTACTGAAACATATATAGCTATATATTTAACGTATGAGATTAAAGTCGCGATAGTATATCTAGATAGTTTTGTTGACAACCCTTACAATTCCATATATGTAGCTACCAGATTTCGACCGCACACTGAACAATGACCGAAGAATATGATATAACTTCAGAATGTCCTTTCTGACCTCTTTCACTGAGTTATACTAGCTACCATATATTATGTTCAAAGAAATTATATCACAGTTGATACAAAAACAAGAAAAAGATAATTTTAAATTTAAAGATGGTATTAAGAACTGACCTACGACACAACTCTCAAAGTTAAATGTAATTATAAAATGGAAACGATTTAATTCAGCTACGATGTTTCTAGAGTTCCGTGGACAGATTTTAAGTCTTATATACTTTTTCGACACAAATTAAAGCAGCAATTTGTTCGAGTCGAAGTTGAGCTACTCGAAATATTATTATGGATTCGTTTCACGTTTCTTTTTAAGTGCGTGTTGAAGTGAAAAAGCGAAAAATGACTCTTGCTTTAAAAATTTGATAATAAATACCAAAGCGAATGTGGAATATACAATACACACACATTATTATTAAATTATTCATGTCTAGGAAGATAAAAGACAGTTCAATATGATAGTAGGTCTTTAATTAAATTAGAATTAGGTGCCTATGAGACAGATATAATAACTGCAGAAGTCTTCACGTAGGTAAGTGAGCACCATCCAGGTTGGCACCAGTGGTAGTGGTAATACTAAACTAAGACGAAATAAACGCCTAAAAATATGTATTAAAGCAATGGGAGTCAATTACGATTATATATAAATTTTAAATTAGTACCTTAAGTTTGAATGGTTGAGTAATTCAATTTCCGGAAGCAATAATCAAAAAAATATTAACAAAATAGTATAATATAATTAACGTTTTTTAATTACCAATAACGGCATTAACGTAAGGGACAAAAACAATCTTATTATCTCTCCTTTATCACTTCATTTATCTGAAAGATCTTCGAGAATTAATGGTCGATAATTTATCTTGTTTTCCTCTCCAAAAAAAGAGATATATTAATTAATTTGACTTTCTAAGACTGACGAAAGAAATTTAAAATAAAGTGAATTTATTAACGTTTTTATTTTTCGATATGAGAAATAATATTTCAAGCAAAATTTATTCCGAAGGCAGTCAATCGAAAATGTGAAAAATAAAATTAAAATTCGAAATACAAGAATGGTATTTAGAAAATAAAATATTCGTGAAACTTATTAAGTTTTATCGCTAACAGAACGGTAGGAATTTCAGAAACTTTTCAATGAGAACTTTAAAATACTGAAGCATTTAAAAACTTTATAGTACAAAATACTTTATGAAACAAAATTTTCCTTACTCTGTTTATTTCATAAAGAATAATAAAATTGTGTTATTGTTTTAATTTATTGTTTATTTAAAGTTTCATCATTACAAAGTTCGTTTATAAAATAAAAATTATTTGCTTTTGGAACTCGATGCTTTTCAGTTCATCTCGTTTTATGCTAGTGGAAAATGGACATGTATTTATTTATGTATTCATAGGTATATTTATTGGAAGAAATTCGAATGCCTAATGTTAATCCCAAAATCATATGTAAATAGTTGAATTGATTGGTATATGAAGCAAGGATAAATAAATATAATGAGTATAACAATAAAACTTTACATTTTATTTCACTTGAATACTAGAGGCGATAAAATTCCTAAATAAAAATGGTAGGGCTTGTTTTCAGTTTTACGTATTACTATTAAAGTTTTTATACGAAAATGCATTTGAATTTTCATGTAAAAACGTCAGCATTTTCTCTCAGTTCTGTCAATTCAAATTGGCAACGATGCCTGACGGCTTAACGATTCATAGAAGATGCTATGCTCTCAGCAAGGCGCTTGGTTATCGGCTGCAACATGTACTCAAATGTGTATAAAGTAGGGTGACAACGTAATTTGAGGAAAAGGATATATTGCAAGCAAAAAAAAAACTATTAATAGCTCTCTAAGCAATATTTTATAGGGGTCAGATCTTAAAACAGAAGTTTACGAAAACACCGTATGTTCCCAAGTTTAAGAACCCAATATTAGTGGTAAAAGATCGTAAATTACGTCATAAGTTGAATTATTATTTTCGTCGTA
Source organism: Tineola bisselliella (assembly GCA_028551675.1). NCBI lineage: Eukaryota > Metazoa > Arthropoda > Insecta > Lepidoptera > Tineidae > Tineola > Tineola bisselliella. The sequence goes on from JAPWLS010001034.1 coordinate 30,343, forward strand.
TATCGTGAAAGTTTTCTTTAGGGAAAGGTTAGCGATAACTCACTGTAAAAACAGATGTCCGTTTTTGATTATAGACGCATATGTTTATGACGATATCTGTCACATGTTGGGATTTTGCTTTTGAAAGTAATCTGTAATATATTGAGAATGTCAAATCGGCACTGGTAAAGAATTGCATACAAATAGCTGCATGTGTAGACTGCACCATTCTATGCGTGAACCGTGGAGTCCAAACTCCAAACTTTCATACGTTGTGCTATAGACGCTAGAACAATTTCATTTTTTGCATGTAAAGAAGAAAGTTGGCCATTATAGTTTGATATTTATATTGAAATTTTGTAATTTCTTCTTGAACTGTTGCTCGACATTGGCAGAATTGTCTTCAATAGACATCTGCGGGCACCTAAAATTCTTCTGCAAGACTTCCACGTTCATTTGTTTTATATTTCCATAAATGTATCTTGCAAACTAGCTATAAACTTATTACTTTAATAAATAATAAGTATAATAAAACATTTTGCAGCAGGTATGAACTACAACTGTAACGTTTTGATCAAAATAAAATGGTAAGTAATAAAGTTGTATTTTTTTTTTCTTTAAAAAAGAAAGGTTAGCACGCATGGCAAGCAAAAAGTGTCATTTACTAGACATATTGTTATTTACAACTTTTAATCCCAAACCCTTAGATAAAAAGCAAAATTCACTGTTTTATCTAAACAAGAAGCAAAGGCAGACCTTTTTAAGGAGGATAAAAAAATCGTCGCGAATCTCGTAAACTTAACATCATTTTTGTGGCCACAACAAGGGTCCGATTTCTTGATTATATCGAATATAGGATCCTTAGGGACTGCCGGAAGGTCACTGTCAATCACATCGTAAAAGTTGGGACAAGGGACATTGCCACCGTCAAAAATTTTATAGCAGACGTGATAAATGGTATTAAAAATTATGGTGATTGAAGTTAACATGAAAAACACACGAAAACTTTTATATATTACTTTGTTACGACGAAATTATGGAATAAAAGCTTTTCTGTGGTATTCTTAAGAAATTAATTTTCAATTATTTTTATTACTACCTCCTTGGAACCAAACAGTTTTATAATATAACAACAATTGAAATAAAATTCGATTTTATCAAATTTGACAAAACAACACTGACAGTTGTCAAAAAATAAAATTAGGAACTACAGGGGAACTGGGCTGAAATAAAAATAGAAATGTTTTAATCTTAGAATAATAAAATGTTATTTTACTAAGATTAAAATACAATAAAGAACTGTACAATACAAAAATAATAGTAACAAAAACAGTTAAGGTAGAAATCTTTACAAATTATCAAGTAATATGGAGTAAAAATTTAAGATAAATTTATTGCAGCAATTATACACAATGGATCAGGAAGAACAAATCCCGAAATCAAAACTAAAGAAGATGATTAAGAAAAGAAGAAAGAAGTCCTCTTCTAGGAGCAAAAATCCCACCGACTCTGACAGCTCTATTGAGCCCAAAACTTCCGAATCTACGGTGGAAGATCCACCATTGAAGTTTTATGACGCCGAAGGAAGTATCACTAAAGAATCTGGTATTTAAAATTATTATATATTAAACTAAAACACAATGATCTAAAGGAAATCTTAATAATATTCGTACGGGAATAACATTGATTAATATTTTTTCTTCTTCTTTTATTAATGGCTTCAGATATCTATTAAAGACAATTTTCCCAATAAGAAATTATAAAAATTTAATTCACACGTAAAACATGTCAAAAAAAACGAAAGAAATATAATTAGTCAACGTAAGTTTTTTCACTTGACATTCATTCTTCAAATCATTTTTTAATTTTAAATCGTATCAATTGACGACGACGGTTTAGTTCTGGTTAATGTAACAATGATAGCGATTGTCTGAGAAGAGACATACAGTTTCTTGAAACAGTTAGATCGTAACCGACCGACTACATTTAAATGCGGGATACTAATTTGTAAATCGTTATTTCAGCAGATACACAAACTTCAGCTACTTCTCAAGTAAATTCTAGTACGGTCTCCAAGAACCTTGATCAAACTACTTCTGAGCCAACCAGGGAGACGTCCACAGTAACTGTAAATATTTTTAATTCATACTTTAATTTGACATTTTATCAGAAAGCGAGCTTATTTTGTGTTTTCTTTTTTCAGAAAAAACCTGTAGTTCCTGATCTACATTCTTTGCAATAAATTAAACTTCATTTATTACCTACAATTGAGTTTGATTTTCCTTTTGATTGATTTCTTTCTAACTGCTAATTTACGTCGATATTTTGAAATCGATTTGAGGCAATCTGTAGAAGGTGTTTGGTTCTAATCATATTTGGTTATAATCTAATTTTTATTTCTACACGAGTTTATTTCTAGTTTTTATTATATCTGTATTTTAATAGTGACCGTTGACTTTTTTCTTTTTAATAATTGATTATTGAAAATCGATGCACTAAAAAAAAATAATCCATTGCGAAAAAAATAAAATTAAAAATCCCAATGTCAATAAAATTGAGCACCTTTCAAATTCGTAGTATAAACAACTTTCAGAAACGAAGCAATATTTTAAATGTTGTTTTAGTAAATTAGATAATTATGGAAAAACTATCTTCGTCGTCGAAACTCCCCAAAGTGAAAGATAAAGCTAAGAAGCAAATACAAAAATCTTCCAAGAAAAAGAAAAGTGATTGCGGTAAGTGAAATCATACCTTTATATTATTATGTCTTTTATGACTTGAATGGATCTATTTACAACTACTATATTATATACTATTTTGTACAACACTTTAGAAACTTTGATTTGATCGATATAGCATTTGTAAATCGTATATAAGTAACAATGAAGTTTGTTTATTCCAGGTCAAACATGTTCAACATTTCTATCAGAACTTACGCGAAGATTTAGCTTAAAGAAAAAACAAGAAGAAGATTCTCCACGGAATGTAGTTCGTTAGTGTATTTCTAATATCCAATAGAAATTAACTCCAAAACAAAATACATTGAAATTCTCCATAATATATATAACCTAATACGATTAAATGCTATATATACCTATAATACTTGCCAGCATAGTTTCTCATATTATTGTGGTCCGTAATTTATGGTTTGTTATTTCCTTTTTTTTTCTGGAAATTAATATTTTTTTGTTAATCATTTCATGTACAGACTATGATTGACAAGTTTCTTATGGTCTTCTTCTCGTCATACACCTTTCCAAAGCCATTGTAGAGTCTAACAATGAGCAAGCGCATGCCTTTAGTGCCCATGCTAATAAACTATTTTCATTTCAATGTTTTCAGAAGCAATAATAGAAAGTTTAACCAATGCCTTACCTATAAAATTTTCAAGCAACAAAACAAGCAAATCTCCATCTTTAACCGTCAATAATTCAAAAGTAACTACAAATGAACAAATGGCAACAATCCCGAATAAAGTAGAGAAAATGGAAATCGTTGCTGAACCACCGATAGAACCTAGTGAGACGAAATTCCCAAGAATGCCTCTAATTAACAGTGACGTTTTAAAACCAGCTAAACGCCCAAACATTCCAAAAGCCGAAACTGCGACAAATACTGGAAACGAACACGATATAGCTACGGAAATTACTAAACACGTGAATACGCTACGAAAAATATCGCTTATTGCTGATGAATTTAATCAAAAAACTGGTAAAGATTTTAATGACATTACAACGCGTTAACATCTTTATAAGCTCGTACTATTATTAATTTAATCGGAGCGCAAAAGTAAAATGCATAAAGTGTTTTTGGTATCCCGATTGTTCCTTGTGACAGAACGCTTCGGGTGTCGAACCATATTTCTATGTATTCGACTCCTACGCATGTATATGTTATGCTTATATGCTGCATGTACCAACGACTCTTTTTTATAATTAAAAACATGTTATTATTTATCCATTTGCAGCGAGAAATTTAAAAGAAATAGTCAATAGTGTGCAAGAAGATTTGATAAGAAAATTAGAAGAAATTCGAACTGAACAACAAGCATCAGCATCTTAGAAGAACATTAAACCTTTGCAATTAAAAAAAAAACAATTTGACAGATTCACCAAAAGACGATATTTGTAAAAAATACAAAAAATGTAATAGAAATAAATTTTTGTACAAACGCAATGTAACATCTTTTATTTATTGATTACCAAAGCAGTTTATTACAAATGGAATTGTTAATTGGAGAGAAAATGATGCTAATTAATTTAGTACGGCACAATGATAAGTCAAAACATGGTAAGTAAACACGTACATCAAATATTTTTGACATGATGGTTTACGTGTGAATTAAAAATTTTATAATTTATTATTGGGCTGCTGCCCGAATCCTCGACATTGGCAGCCATTAATAAAAGAAGAATAATAATAATATAATAATATTACAAAAAGCTATTCAAAGAATCATTTCCAATCATTTTCCTTTTTTTCTAAGTTTAAAAATATAAATAATAACAATTTTAGGATCAAAACGAACACTAATTCCTTTGAGAAAATCAGCAAAATTCACTGAGAAAATATCACGTTTATCCATTAATCAAACTGTAGTTAAGGAGAAGACAGAAATCCCATTGACCAGAAAGCTTAATACGGCTAAACCGAGCTTACCCAACAATTCTCCTCAAGTGCAACTGTTGAAATTTGGTCCAGGTATTTGTAGACACGCTCTAAGCGAAAGATCTTCTAATACTACAGGAAGAGCTAGTTACACGAGTGTGTATTTACGAATTTGCGCAAAGAATTTAATAAGTACTGAATTGTAAACCAAGCAATCAAATTATTAGAACTAACAGATTAATTGATCCCACCTAACATAATTCCTAAATAATAAAAGGGTAACATAAGCATATTTCAAAATCCATATACAAAATTAAATATCTACTGATAGGATGTTTTAACTAATACGGGGATTATTTAAACAGAATTTCGAGGCAACACTAAATTGTTGACAAAAGCTGAATTAAAATGCAAACCTATTCCACGTGCCAGTTTTATTTGTAATGGTTGTACTGGGTATGATCATATTGAAGGTAATTTCCCTTCTTATAAATTATATTATACCTATACACGAAACATGTCTTATATCGTATTGTATTTTAGATTGGTTTCAAAATACAATGACCTATTCATATATGCCAAGCGGAACCGATTCTTTAACGTCAAAAACTGAAGAAAGCAGTGAAGATCAAATAACATTTGATACATTTCTATTGGACGAAATGTCTTCTACTATGGAGAAACGTGATCAAGCTTTTACAGTTAAAGTAGAGAGAAATAATGCTCCAGGTAACGATAGTATATGATACTAGAAGACAAGTAACTATATACAAATAGTAAATAGTGTTATACTGTGAATTGATGTTTATTCTGTCGTTACATAAACAATACGAAGAAGCAATCACACTAAGATAGGATAGCAGACGCAACTGGTATATGACTTCGCTTATCGTAAACATATACAGCTAAATTTCAGATTTATATCATAAGTTACGCAATTATATATCATTATAAAAATGATTATAGTTTACAGTAAGGAAATAAAATGGCCTTCTATAGAAAAATCAAAACCTATATTAAAGTCAGTTCACACACAAAATAGTCATAATTCCGAGGAAGTTTTACAACAAACTACAGATTTAGAAACAAGTAAGCATAAAATATATATCTATTTGTGTAATATTCAACATTACAAGGATCATTTATTTTACAGCAAACTCTATGAAAACGTCAGCGACATACAGCACAATAAAAATTGCTGAAAAACAAGCATCCAATTTCTCTGGTCCCTTCACAATAATTAATGAACATTCGGACGTCACTTACTCCGATGAAAATAGTACAAAATATACTTCTTCAAATGTATCTGGTAATTATACAATATAACACTTACCTATCATACTAATAAATTTATTTTTTTCCTCGAGTATTTATTGTATGGAAATGTCGTTTCAAAATAAGTATTGATTTTAATCAGAAAGGCTGTAATTAGCGCGATTGTCTGTCACGCGGGGAAGGCCATTGTTATAATTGACGAAACTTTGTGTTTTTTTGTTTTGTATTTGTGAATTAAAACGACTATACGCTACAATAAGTAAACAGAAAAAAAAACAAAAGAAAATACATATTAGCCTTGGGAAATGGATTAATCTTGTCTGTTAATAATTTATAGAAAATAATAAAAACATAAAGAAAAAGTATAAAAAAATATGCGGCGGTTTAAAAAGTACATGCATGAGGTGGTCGATACGATGGATTCACCCGAAATTGAAGAAAAAACCTCATAACAATGGTTGGTTCCAATATACAGTTATGTAATATGTATTGTATGTGAAGGAAGACGTGTAAGTCTTACCTACCTAGAAATGGCCATGGTCAAATGACTGTTCTCACTATACGTAGAAAAGAAAGAACACTAAAACAAGTTATGATTAATCGACCAATGTTAACATATACGAAAAACTATTTATTTACTTTCTTAAGTAACTATAAAGTTTGAAAGCAAAGAGAAATTAATATCTCTGATCTGTTTTTCTTTCGCTCATTCTTAATGCATATAATAAAATTCAAATTTAACTTTATTTTATTTTCATGGAACGTCGTACTCAGTGGCGGCCTTAGCCATTGCGAGGCCCCGGGCGGCAGATCTTTGCGAGGCCCTTTGTCTGTCGTGAAAAGTATGTGCGCGAAAGTAGATCTGGTTGTTTGGTTTAGGTATTTGTCATATTTGACGAGAAATGCTAAAGTTATACAAATAAATAAAATTTGAGTTTTAAAATATTTTACATTGAAACTCTTAAAAAAGAAGCTTTTAATAACGAGGCCCCTGCAAGAGCGAGCCCCGGGCGATTGCTCTGTTCGCCACCCCCTAAGGCCGCCACTGGTCGTACTCCATTGTTTCTGCTTATCCCTTATGAGGCAAAATATATATTTCTCTAATGTGTTATTTCAGAATTCGATGAAAACATTCAAATTACACCAGCGATTGTATCTAATGCCAATGTACCTTCAGGTTTTGATTCTTCTATTGGTAACAATTATATAAAATCTCTTTACCTTGTCAATACATAACATACAGCGTCTATTGCCTTATTTTGCAGATTCTAACGACAGCGCCAAAACAAAAAAATGTAATGGAACATCAATAGAATCTAACATGTCTCACAATACTTTTGTTATCGGTATGTATGTGTTTAAAACTCTAGTAATAAATTAGTTCTTCAGTAGTCTGATAGGTGGCGACACTTTGGCTGATGTTTCTATCACTTGAGAAGTTGTATACTTTTGTACATGACATAAAGTTTATTTTATTTAGGTAAAGACACGGTGAATGAAAAGAAGATTAGTCGTCAATTTTTAAAACAGGATTTGACAGATTCTAAAAGTATGTATAATGCTTTATGTTAATTTGTTTAAAATTAAAACTGAAATAAATTATCTAAATTTGAATCTAGAATGTTCTACTGAGGAACGCGATACAATTATGATGAAAATAGATAGTCATTCACGAAGGTATAGTTATAAAGGTAAATAAATAAAATTTTTATTGCACATCAATAAAATATAATGACTTGATGTTATTAGGCATTCTCTGCTAAATAACCATAAATAGAAAATAATAAATATGAATACAATTCCCTAATACCACTTATCAAAATAATAAGTAAAAATATATATAAAAATTTATTGCAATTAACTATACGGTATATGTAATTCACTACACAAACGATTAACACACCAGTCATATAAAATTGGATGATTATTATTTGTTTTTTTTTTTCTTATTAATTTTATACAGTGTAAAATGAAAATTGCATCTGTATTTATATAATTTATATTAGAAAGAGATTTAAAAAATTCACATTATTTAACGCTAGGTTTACGGACGTTTTCTATATACCTACTTCTACTAAAACGCGTCAATTTGACATAGACAAGTTCAGTAATTCAACACTTTTAAAGAAAATAGACTTCAATATATATTTCCCTCGATCAATGAATAAAAGTCATACAAAGAGATAAAATAAAAATTTAAACAGTTTTTGGTAATTTTCTGATAAAAGTCAAAATGCGTCAAATTGACGTGTCCCGTAAACCTAGTGTTAAGTTATTTTGTGATTTTTTTATTTTATGGAATTAATAGATTTGTTATAGTGAACGGCTTATATAATGTCTATATAGAACTAGAGTAATTAACAATTTAAGTTCATTGCATCTAGCGAATTGCCAATTAAGATGCAAACTGTAAAGCATATACAATTCATAATATACAATACAAGGGTCGCTACTGTAAATACCAGCTAATTAACACTGAACATAGACAAATCAATGCTATCAGAAACGTATCATATAAAAATTATTTATAATACCAACTTACTATAAAATACGGGGTGGGGCACGGAAACGTCCCACATTTCAAAAGACCAGTAACAGAAATATCAAAAAAGGTTATGTACATTCACATTTGGAGTAGATCTTGTTGCCCTAAATTTGCACACTAGTAGACGACGACACTGCGATTTTTTTTTTAATGTGGGAAGTTCCCGTGCCCCACCCTGTATAAATAGATAGGCATTTATATATCTTAGGTAGATATTACTATACATTGGAATTTTCAGACGCAATTCAAGGCGTTTCTAGTAAAAATATAGAAGAAAATTTTAAAGAAGTAAGTCTCGTTGGACCAGAGTTGAATTTAATTGAATCAAATAATGAAAATGGTATATAAATATTTTTTATAAATAAAAGTAGATTATTTGTTTGACTATGATGATGTCTGGTGAATCGAGAAACATGAGTGACTCATAAACGTAGTGATGTACCCGTATATTTTTTGTATCAATTAAAATAATTGAATTTTCAGAAATCGAGCTAAACTCTAACAATATTAAAACAATGACAGTGTTTTTGTCGTCACATTTGAATTCGCAAATCGGTAATTATTTTTATTTTTAAATATATAACATTTTCTATAATTGTATAATTGATTATAATCAATCTTTTTTTCTTTCAGAAAATAATAATTCAGTGCAATTAAACGAAAATATTAACTATGAAAAATTTATTAAAAATATTAATATTATTAAAGGTATTTTTAAATAATATATTTTTCAAAATATATTTTTCAATTTATATTAAATATATAATATCATCAATCAAGTCATGCTATTGTGAAACTTTGCAGGTTGCCTAGACAATAACCTACTAAATTTAATTAAACTAATTGAATCGACGTGTCTATGTCGAGAAATAAACTCAAATATCGAACTCGGAGATTCCGATAAGACTTTAATTAAAGAAAATAATGATATTATAGCTTATAACATACAAGAGGAAACTTCTCAATATAAAAGTACGTAGATCAATAATTCAATATAAAAGTTTCTAATATGAATTATCTATACTCAATCTAAAGGTTAGAATAAATTTTTAAAAAAAGAATTCCGAAACAAGACTAAATCGAGTTGGTCATGCAAAGATATGAATATGGAGAACGCGTTATAAAGGTCGATCACAATGGAAAATCACTATTTTGAAACTTATAATTACTTAATAGAATATTTATTATGTAATTGTTAGACAAAAATTTTAAAAAATCCACTATAATGCATGTAATCCAATCATTCCAGGATTCAGTTATAACAATCGCTATTAAATACATATTTACTGCCTGAATAAATGTCTTCTTCTTTGTCTTTAGTTTGGTATATATTTTAATGTTGTCAGATATCCCCAAAACAAAAAGTGCAAATACAAGTATGAGATTAGCGAGTAAGACATCAATAGCTGTTCAAAATAGTGATCACTTCAATGTAGAAGAACTAAATATCAGTTGCAGTTCAGAACAATCTTTCTCTGTTGAATCTTCAAATTCAGTTTATAGTCGAAATGGTAACTTAATTAAAAATTATGCTTACATGCACATCGAGTAAAGTTCTAATTTGATAAAATTCTTATCAGAAACCTGGCGTTGATTTAATATTCAGATTATAAGTAAGATAGAGTAAAAATAAATAATTTAATTTTTTTAACGATTTTGTTGATTGTATTTTGAGCGTTCAGAATTAACGAGCGTCAGCTTAGTATCGGCATATAATTAATTCTGGTTTTAATAAAATGTTCTTACAGGTTATTTGTTTATGTTCGCATTTCCTAACCCTAAAGCAGGTAATACGGAAAAAGATTGCAATTGTAAGTACTTACTAATGTTATTTAAATTTGGATCAGCATGACATGGTTCTATGTACTATAGAATAATCACTCCCGCAATGCCGGCTTTAAGACTATTGTATAAGTTGACAAGGCCATGTCATTTTTAGATCCATCACTTCCTTCGTATATGTTCCACGAAATTCTACGTCGACGATTGATCGATGAGTCCTTCCAGTTCTGCCCTTTCAAATAAGTTATATTTGTTACTCATTCATGTTATCCATTATCCTCAGCATGTGACCAATTAAAAGTGTCGAGACATTATTTAGAAGAGGACGCTGCGAACCAAATACGACAATATTTTAAACGAAACCCAACAAACTCCGCTAAAAGAGGTTTGATAAAAACAAATATAACTTAGAGGATATTCTTAGCCTCTAAGTTACCAAACTGTTAACCCTTAATAGCCTAGAGTATCAATTTTGATACCAATCTTTTAAACCGAATGTTCACATTACTATTAGTTTTTTTTATAGGTTGGCTGTTCGTATTTTACTGTTGTATAATATTCTTTCCAACGAAATTAAAAAATAAAACAAATGTCATTATTGTTTTATTTTATCTATGAATAATAATGAACTTTCGTAAATCAGGCTACTAAGGGTTAATATCTTATAAAAAACAAAAGATAATAATAATAATAATAATAAATTGTTTATTGTACCAAAATCACAAAATCACATTTTCTGCCAGTTAACCTTTGGGAGATGTGAGCGGTGATGTTATAAATAAAATAAATACAAAACAATACACAAATAATTTGGATTATTAATAAATAATTACACTAATGAATATAATATAATAATATAAATATACTAAATAATTATGTCAAAGGATCTTGTTATTACCATTGGTTGTTTTAAATCTCCATTATTTTTTATGAACTTGGGTCTTATTACAGATAAAGAACATAGTTTTAAATATTGTTTCTGTATAGAGGAAGATAAAAAACGAAATACGAAAAGAGGCGTCGAAACATCCGAAATTCCAACATCATGTCACGATTTGAAAGAAACAAGAAATAATTCAACACAACCCTCGAATTATACACGTAATTATGTTGAAACTGGTAAGTTTCATTTCACATCAACATTTTATTTCAAAAATACGTAAATATTTAATTCATAACACAGCTAAAGTATGACTTGATAAACGTAAAACATTTTTAGAAAGAAACCAAGAACTGAGTTCAGCGGAAGCGGCTAATCCTTGCGAAAATTGTGATAATTTAAAAAATAATCCAATTGTGGAAATGGATTGCACTTGCGACGATGGTATATTTTTGTTTGTAAATTTAAATCATAAGACTCGCTTGGAATAAAAAAAAGTTTGTTTAAAGACCGAAATAAAATTGGATATATAAAGAATAATTATATATTTAATCTTATTTTGATAGATATCTACTTAGTACTTACCTCCTGAAAATTGAACACAATCTCTCTCATTTAAGACAAAACAAATGAAATGAAAACGAAATCAGAAAAGCCACTTTTTTGCGACGAATCCAACCCAAGAGATTATTTGGAACAAAACGCAGTTAATGATTTTCGTAATTATATTTCAGGTACACTTAAATATATCTAGATAGTAAATGTCGTTTTTAATTAATTGTTTTATACGACTTTAGTTTTTTTTTTAATAATTCATGATCAATATGGTGGAGTTTACAGTTTTTATTATAATTAAGCCCCCGCCTGCGTCAATTGTCATTTTAATGATTTTCAACACGCCGCGAATATTTGAAAAAACCTGTCAATATACTATTTTATTTTTATTCAGATAAAAAGAAGAAAGTCGACACCGCAGAAGTAGCTGTTCTGTGCAATGAATTAAACAGCCCACATTACTGCATAGATGAACATACCGCTAAAGAGTTACTTGAATTAGTTCGACAACAACAAAAAGGTTTGGTTTATAATTACTTCATCGTGAAATCAGGGTCTTGATAAATAGACATACGTAATTTATTAATAAACAAAGAGTTTAAACTAATAAATAATCTTAAATAGATGTAGCGGTTTTTGGTTTAGTAGTATGTTGATAGAAGTACGGCTGTGACGAGCGGTTTAGTTGCTAGATCAGTGATTCTTAACCACTTTGCCACGAAATTCTAAAAGTGTGCCGCCAAATTTTAAATATATAATAATGTTAATATTATTAAATAATATAATGTTAAAAAAAATTAACATCTTTTTCTTTGTGTGCCGCCAAATTTTGAAATCGTTAAAAGTGTGCCGCAACAAAAAAAGTTGAGTATCATTGTGCTAGATACTTACCTCGTCTGTTTAAACTGATTACTGACTATTACCTGACAGATGTACGGTACTGTAGCTTTGCATCAAGCGGCTTGCATTGTTGTCTATCTTAACATCAGGCAAAATGTTGTCATATACCAGATTTATATTAATAAATATAAACCTCGCAATATTCAACTGTTTTCTATAATGAAAGGATGCAGAAACACGGCAGAAGCAGGCATCCATTGTGACGATTTAGAAAAACCAAAATGTTATTTGGAAGAAAACGCTATGAGGGATATACTTGAATATATCCGATCTCATCGTCGAACTTCATCTACTGATTGCAAATGTGACAAAGGTCATTATATATTTTACATGATTTCATCTAAACTCTAGAAATTAATTTAAGGTTTAAGACATTTATTTCCTCAAAAAGAATTACAGAAATTCACTTAATTGAGATTTTTAAAAAATAATTATAAATAAACATAACGTACATAGACTAAATATATCTTATTATACTAGAATATTGACAACTTCATTACAAACCACTCAAACCCATTATATGTTTTTTAATTCATATTTAAATTTAATAATATTTTTAATATTAGTTATATTAATCAGCAATTCATTATAGACCTACGCTCCTTCCACCATAACCACATTTAAAAAATGAATTCGTTTTAATAGAAGAGAACAATAAAACAACAGAAATAACATCTTGCTGCAAAAGGGATTATAAGGAAAAACATGCGCGTTATTTAGAAAAGGATGCTGGAGATGACATTAAGAAATTCATGAAGAGTTCACATCGAAAACATCAAAGGGATTGCCATCATAGTAATGGTGATTATATCCCAAAATATAACTCGTATAAAAATGCGTGTGAATTTTATACTACAGCAAAACTTATTTGACATTTCCTTGTACACAGTTGACAGCTGAATGCCTTAAAGTAGTATATTTATAGTAAAAAATTATTTCTATATCGATGGTTTGAGTTTCTTGTGGTCTTCTTTTCGTCATACGCCTTTCAGAAGTCACGGTAGAGTCTAACGATGAGCAAGCGCACGCCTTTAGTGCTTATGCTAATAGACGATTTTCACTTCATTATAGTGTAAAGTCGTACTTAGCATTCCGGTGCCAATGTAACTTATATGAAATTATAATATTTGTAAATCGATTTGTATGCTATGGACCATAGCCTATGGTGTATTAGTAATATTTTATTTATTGCAAAATTAATATTTTATTATGAATGTTCCTCATCAAACGACAGATAAATTTTTTGGCAGCATATTTATCAAATTAGTCAAAAATTGTAATGATATTTTCAGTTCCGGAATGTTGCAGTGAACAGGATCCTTGTTCCTATTATATTGAAATGCTTGTTAAACAATTATGTCGAGTTAAAGAGTGCCGTAAGTGTTTTGTTTTATAGACATGCACTAATACATAAAAAAATTATCTGTAAAAATCTTACGCCATCTATGTCGAATTAACAAAACTACTAATACAAATTAATCCCGTTAGATGGCGCTGTAAAACTTTATATTTTCAGTAATGCGAAACGTACTTTGCCCGTGTTCGGATGAGGAGTCTAAACCGAATTACGTCGAAGTTAGTACTGGAAGATCAACTAAGTTCAAAGAAAGATATGCAATGCAAATTACACAAACTAGAACCAGAACTCCTTACACGAACGTCTCACCAGTTACGAGTTGCATGAATTTTACTGAGGAAAGAGAAGATTTGAGTTCCATTTATTACTTACTTATGGCTATAGAAGGGAGAATGTGTCGATTTAGGGGAAATTTACACAATGGATTATGAATAAATAAAAATGCGATCTATTTTTTTAAAGAAATTCATTTGTTTTATTCATTACATATGGATATTAATTAAAACAAATATAATAATAATATATAAGATATGAGAATTAAAACTTAAATAATCAAATAAAATTGATAATACAACACTTACATATTAATATATTATAATACTAACAAAATATAATAATATTTACAGAGATAACAGTAATTGACAGAAATACATTCAAAAAAGTCAACCAATCATGGAGACAAAAGAAAAACAAAAATGTCCCTTATTGCTGTTCGCATCCAGTCTGTATTGCTAAGGTCCCGAATTCGATTTACGATCAAAACAAATATTCGTACGATATTAACGTGACGATGTCAGTCCCATTAAAACCAATCTAAATATAACTTAGTTCAAAAAACAAAAAAAAAAACGAAACAAAAAACAAATTGATCCCAATAAAAGAAAGTAAATGCTACACACTTTAAATATGCTAAATAAATCTAACATTGAAATACATTTATTTACAAATATAAATAATTTAATATGTTATAAATACATAATAATATAATGGAATGATTTAATACTATAACAAAAAAAAAACTAAATAATATATTTAATAAAATAACACAATAACAATATCTACCCTTTTTTAATATAAAGCGAGGCATTACAAGGAAATATATTTATATAGACTCAATAATAATTAAAAAAAACTTTGTCATGAATTTCAAACAATTTTAAATTTATAGCTTATCAACAGTTGTTGTATATGTGCAAGCATATTGTCTACGCCTTAAACAATAAAACAATGTTATGGTTGTCTATGATCATTGAATTACAAGCAGTAGTTATATTGCGAACTAAAGTAAACACACTAATCTTCCCTATTCTCAATATCAATGAAAGGTTAATAACAAAAACAAACAATTATAAAATAAAAACATTCCCTGTCTTTTCCTTCAGTTCCGATATATACTTTGGCACCTTCTCTTTCCAGGTATCTGGGGAACAAAACCACTTCATATTAGGTTACCAATTTTTATGCATATACAAAACTGTTGGCGATTATAACAATAAAAAAAAATGCAACTATTGCTATTCTGTGGAGTTTTTTTCATTCATCACAACGCCAGTAAGTTCATCACCAACTTGCTTGTATACCTACACGTGGGCCTCCCACCAAAAAGAAACTCACATAATTCAGCAGACCAATCCTCGTGGTGTAAAAACATGTACTAGAGAGTCCCACCCGCAATCGGCCAACTGATGCGCCCTTAAACTGTTCCAATCCAACCCGTATGTGAACTCGGAATGATGACGAATACTCTCTAAGGGATCACAACCACGCTTCAAATCCCATATTCTGCAAAAATCAAAATGTATTTTTACACAAATCTTAAAAACAAAACATCAAATTGACTCTCAAAGATATAATTTAAAGAGTGGTAGGCAGACTGATGATGGCTTTAGCCCAGTATGCCGCACTGGGGAAGTACCACCACTTTCAAGCGGAACACCCGTGAAGTGACCTAGTCGCGTTTCGGGATCAGCTTGGAAGTAGCCCGGATAACGAGAGGAGTGTGCCCTGTCAATTTGGACAGAGCACATTCGTCTCCTCAAGCCGGCATAGTGGAGTCGACTGTTGCACGCGGACATCTGTCTGTGGTAACAGTTGTCTGTGCTCATAGACCGCACTCTAGCTTAACATCAGGCGGAGTGTGGTCATATGCTGGGCTATCAATTAAAAAAAAAAATTTAACTCACCTAGTAGTAAAATCATATGAAACCGCAGCAACGATGGAAGGTGTATGGGGTGAGAATTGCACCCTTCTTACGGCACATTCACAGCCTAGATCAAATAGATAAAACACAGTTAATATAGAACAGCCATTCTCAAAGTGTGTTCCTCAGAACCCTAGGGCTAAAATACTGCAAAAAACACCTACCAAAGGGAGATTATAAGGTTTCATCTAAATATTTCAACTAAATATTACGCAATATTACATTGTAATATGATTATTCATAAATAAATATAAATCAGTTTTTTATAATTATATTAAGGCTTTTTCCTTCGACAAAAAAGTTTGAGAACCGCTGATATAGAAGTTTTATTGTTCTGACTATATGCAACCATGGGCGTAGGTGGCTCTGACCTGTAGGGCTCCTAATCAAACCTAAAAAATTTAATTATCTGTTTTGTATAATTAGAATTATACATACAGATACAGGGTGCTATAGGATGTGTGTGTAACCTTTTTGTATGAAAAAAATAATCGGGGTAATACCGCACCACATATTATTTTAGACTGCTGCCCCACCCTGAGCCCATGGCTGGCTACGCTCACGTATGCAACCTAACACTACATATAGCCATTTTTTTATTATAACCACCACTAATTTATTTAAAAAATAATTAAATTTAGTATAATTCCATTAGTCATTTTTAAAACCAACAAAAGTCATAATGAAAGAACAACTTTTATTAGTTGGGTTATACTCCAGTAACCTGCTACGTTTATACAGTACAATTTCGTTTCATGATTTCACTAACACAAATAAAAGCATGCGGGTTCAATCCACGCCCCCAGACTATCAGAAACATGTTACCTTTCAATGTAAACATAGGTGATGAGAGTCTCCTTAGATCCCAACCTCGCACCAGACCATCAGAACCCGCTGTAGCTAATGCATGCGTTTCTAATCTACTCCAATCACAGGACAGAACCTAAATTCAAAAATATATTTAATGATAAATAGCTATTCGGAGGTATTAGGTAGAATCACACAATTGGCAGGAACCATTCATTACTAGGTACCGACCAAAATGTACTGGTTATTTTTATCGCTTTGTTACCTCAGCATCATGCGCTTTAACAGCCGCAGCAGGTCTCGCAGGCTCCTGACAACTCCATAGTTTGAGATATCCATCACCAGATACAGAAGCAAATGTGGCTGGGGAGTGCGGAGAGAATGCTGCCGTATATACTAACTGGGAGTGGCCACTGAATGTGTTTAAAGATAATTCTCGCTCTGGATCCCACTGGAAATGGGAGTTCTAGGATTAATAACTCTATAATAAACCAAACTCCATGTGTGTTAAACTCTCCTAGATAATAGCTATAATTGAGAACTATCCATCTTAATTTAAATACCAAAATATGTACCAATTTGACAGTTGTATCCCACGATGCAGTTAGCAAATGTGCTCTTGGCCAATCGACAGAGCACACTTCACTCGTATGCGCTCTCAGAACCCGTAGTGGAGAAACACAACCAATCCTCCAAATAATAACACAACCGTCTCCTGAACCACATGCTGCCGTTCCGTCTGTTGTCCCTGACCATGTCTATAACAATAATAAACAACCCTTAGTCGGTGAAGGTTGTATGTAAAGAAGCCACTGTTCACCTCGGAAGGGACGGGGGAAATTAAGTAATCAAATAAAACTATTACACTAACAATGTAAGCCTTTAGTTACATAGACACATCTAAATATAGCAAAGTTAATTACAAATGACGTAAAATGTATCTGTAACTGTGTTTGTAAGGCATCTGCGTGGGAGTAATATTACTATGATATTTATACTAATATAATAAAGAGGAAACATTTGATTGTTTGT
This sequence comes from Tineola bisselliella, assembly GCA_028551675.1. Taxonomy (NCBI): domain Eukaryota; kingdom Metazoa; phylum Arthropoda; class Insecta; order Lepidoptera; family Tineidae; genus Tineola; species Tineola bisselliella. Next base: position 48,264 of record JAPWLS010001034.1, read on the forward strand.
ATGTATTGAATAGGCTTAGAAACTACTGGACTGATTTGAAAAATTCTTTCACCATTAGAATCCTACATTATCCCTGATGAACATAGGCTATAGAATATTTTCAAAAACGTTTGGGATCCATATGAAAACTTCAATAATGTAACCCAAAGTGTGAAAAAAAAAACATTATATTGCGTACGCTGCGGAAATTATTGACAATAGAGCAAAGTGATGTACTACAGTTTTATAGAGGACATCAATATCTACAAAAAAAGTCTGTCACAGTTATGTCACAATAACTACTTTTTCATGATAAAATTTAAACTTCAAAGTACTTTATATCTTTGTTACTATGCGAACGAAGTTTTATAAATTTTATAAATCACAGTTAAATTTCATTCCTACTTTCATGTGTCATTCATATATCACAATTTGAAATTTATTGATGGACATTCATTAGAGGTATTATCTTCTCATATGCTTCAAAATTATAATTAAAACTATTTACCTTAATCTTATTAGTACAATCAATATAAAAAATAGGACCAACAAAAGTCAATTCAATGTAATAAAAAATTATAAGCACGAATTTATTATGGACAAACTTGAACTCAAATTTAAAGGATGTCAAATAGATATGTTTGAAAATAAGTTGTAAAGCTTCAATATCAAGTTCTAGGATCATGGAACCAATGTACACAATATAATGTCCACATATCTGTAAATGCCTAATTATAGATAGTAATAAATACAGACCACATCAAACAACCCATCAGACCATTCTGACTTTTGTAATTCAACTAATCCACTTCCATCTGGTGATAATTCCAGGAAAAATAATGTTCCACCGCCAGCTAATCCGTAATACTGACTTGTAGCTATGGCTAAAACATCAGGTCTTGTTTTGGAGAACCTCACGCTGTACCCATGTCTTCCGGGAGTCAGAAATGTTGGCATAGTTAGTGTGTAACTAAAGACATGAAAATAAATATCATTAAAAAGGAATGTAGTTATTCTATGCATCAGAACTTAATAAAATATCCACCAATAGCATGTTTTTTTATATATTTGCTTTCCACTTAATTTCAATTGTTTGTGTAGACTATGAGCACCTATAAGACAATAAGTGACTTCTAGATGTCTGCCAAAATATAAGGTTATTTAAGAAGAATTTATACTGAAGTTTTGTATGTATATACTAAATACAGGTCTATTTTATTATTAAAATGTAGACAGAGTACGTAGAGAGAGCTAAACCAATATAAAGATGAATATTTAAAACACTATTATCCGGTATATTTTTTAAAGTTACTATTAAATATCACATGAAAAGATTCTTATAAGATATTTAAGTATAGTTGAAGTTTATTTAATAACTTAAACTTTAATCGTGGACACAAAAACATGTATAAAACACCCACTATTTACATTGTTTTCGTTAAAACTTTAGTTAAACGCAGATCAGGAAAGTTATTAAATTCATATAAGAATATTTGGTATCCTCATCTTCTGTTTTCTTCACATTTATATTAACTTTTTCAAAGAAATAATGTTTTAATAAAAATCTAACCTACATTCAACGAACTGTCAAAAGTGATGTGAATACACGTACAAAATATTTTGTATTCGAAATCTAAATCGATGTGTCATGTATGTGAAAATGTTATCGATTTTACGTTCGTCATAAGGGGATAATCTTATTAGTACACCCACTTCAATAATCCTGTTATAATGATATTCTAATTTGTATGAAACCTTTCATGTACCAATATAAAAGCAAACATTTCCAGGTTGACTGCATATCTGGTGAATTCCTTCAACTTAAATCACATCTTACTATAATTTCAAATCATTTTTAACTATAATAAAACAAATTTCATTCTACCTGTAACTTATCAAATCATCAACACAAATATGTTGGACTATCTTAGCTTGGCTTGCGTAGTCGCCGTAAAAGTTTTTAAAAAAACGACTCCAAATGGAAAAGTAACTGTTTACCTTGGAAAACGCGACTTCATTGATCATATAAATTATTGCGATCCAGTAGATGGAGTTGTGGTCGTCGATACCGAATATCTGAAAGGGAGAAAAGTGTACAGTCAGGTAGAGATGTATTATATTAAAAAAATGTATAAAGTGTACAATCATGTTATAAATAACTTATAAAATATTTTTTAATGTGCAGTTAGTAACTACATACCGCTATGGTAGGGAGGAAGATGAGGTGATGGGAGTGAAGTTCTCCAAAGAAATGGTGATTGGTCAAGAACAAGTCGTTCCTCTAATTAATGCGAAAATGGAGGTTACGCCCGTTCAAGAAAAATTACTGAAAAAACTCGGCCCAAATGCCTATCCATTTACCTTCAACTTCCCTGAAATGGCTCCTAGTTCAGTATGTATTAAGATAGAGCAATATTATGATTGTAAAATTTTAAGGCGCAACTAATTGGACTCGATTTGAACTTAGGTTACACTGCAACCTGCTGAAGAGGATCAAGGAAAACCAATGGGTGTTGAATATTGCGTGCGTACATACGTCGCTGAAAACGAAGATCAGAAAAGTCATAAAAGAAGTTCCGTTTCTTTGATTGTCAAGAAGGTAACGAACGAGACGCGATTATATTTCTTATAGGAATATTGAATAAATAATTTTGTAAATAATTCAAATTATAGCTGCAACATGCTCCGACTTCTCGTGGGCGTCGCCTACCAAGCTCTCTGGTCAGCAAAGGATTCACATTCAGCTCTGGGAAAATCAACTTGGAAGTCACTTTGGACAAAGAAATCTATTACCACGGAGAAAAACTTTCCGCTAACATTATTGTTTCTAATAATTCACGTAAATCTGTTCGCAACATTCGTTGTATGGTCATGCAACATGTGGAGATTACCATGATTAATTCGCAATTCAGTCGCCAAGTTGCTTCTTTGGAGAGCCGTGAGGGATGCCCAGTTACACCTGGAGCTAGTCTTTCGAAGACTTTCTATCTTGTACCTTTGGCGCGTACTAATAAGGACATACGAGGTAAATACGATTCGAAGGTTCACAATTTTCCATATCTTACCTAGTTTATTATAATGTCTTGTTAATGTTTAATAGGAGTGGCACTTGATGGTCATTTGAAGGAAGACGATGTGAATTTAGCAAGTTCTACCATGGTTGCTGAAGGGAAATGCCCAGCTGACGCCATTGGTATTGTGATATCGTACTCTGTCCGCGTGAAATTGAATTGCGGAACTCTTGGTGGGGAATTGGTCACTGACGTTCCATTTAAACTTCTTCATCCAGCTGAAGGTAGAACCATAGTTATTTTAATGCAAAACTATGATAATGAACAATTTACATTACTTGTTAATTTAAGCGTTATCCCGCAGTTATCGAAGGCTAATAAGCAATGTACATTGTATACGTCCTATATCTACCAATATTAATGCAAGCTTTGTGAGATTTTACATGACTACAATCTCTCACTAAATATTTAATTGTTAATAAATTTGACAGGTACAGTGGAGCGTCAACGCTTTAACGCGATGAAGAAAATGCAATCAATCGAAAGACATCGCTATGAAAATTCTTTATACACAAATGAAGAGGAAGATAACATTGTTTTTGAAGACTTCGCTCGTTTACGTATGAATGAACCTGAATAAACTATAAAACAAAAATATAAAAAAAAAAACAAAAAAGAAACAAAAAAATTACAATTTTTGTCCTTTTCTATAATTAAAAGCGTATTTAAAAAAAAATAAATTTAATAATACATTGTATTACCAAATTAAATTAAGATATATGTATTTGTTTATTCTCATAAATAATATAACATTGTACATACCTTGATAATTTTGACACCTAATAAATTTAACACCAGATTCTTTGTTTTATTTCTAAAATGACTAAATTTTGACTAGACTAAAAATGCAACTCCAAAGCTGACTGTGCAAGGTCCGATTATGTACTGACGAAAGTAGACCCATAACTGAAGGCATTTGCATATGTCGTGATCTATTGTGATTATTTTCGTATGTTCTTAAGAAGGGTTGGGCTTTAAGGGTTGGACATACCCTTATATGTTTTTTTACCCATTTATCTATGCGCTATTCAAAGGTGTTCTTGCTTAAACAATTTCAAACTTTATTTAGTAATATTGATTCAAGAAAATTTCCATAAAAAATATGCATTGCATTTATTGTTGGAAAGATTGACCGCAATTTTTCTTTTTACTTACTTAAAAATATATCTACATATATTTTCATCGATAGTATCTATAGCAGGGTAGGCGAACCTTTACGTTTTAACGTACCAATTTTTCTAAAGAATTTTTTAATGAGGTCATAGACGTGCCATCAAATAATTTTAACTTTGTGATTATTAAGAAAATAATAACAATAAAAACTTTTAATTTACTACAAAAAAGGTATAGTTTGCAATGTTTAATTACACACATAATTTAAATCGCTCGTCATAAAATACCTACTTCACACTTTTTTCTTAGTGCATAATGAATTTCTGATCAGTGACGTGCCCAAAATATTGTGTCGCGTGCCATTGGTTCGCCATCCCTGATCTATAGATTAACTTTACAAAATATTTTATAGATATAATTCTGAGTATTAGACCTAAAAAAGGAGTACACAGATAGGAAATAGTCGGATATAACCCGAACAGAGCATATTTCTTAATATCTTCTCAATATCATAGCGGAGGTGTATCTTGCCTTCGCTTACGAACCGCAATTAAATTTAAATATTTTAAAAAAGATCTTATATTAAAACTATTTTACGAAACATTAATAATTTAAAAAATACATTCACCTGTCTTACATCGAATTGTAAAATTGTAAATGCGGGTAGTGTTTTTTTGTAGTAACCCGCTCTATGGATGTGTTATGCAAAACAGGTTCATTTGTCTAGTACAAAGTTAAACCAACATCCCGAGAGGATAATTAGCAAGGAATATAGGGGAACATCAATTATGTTCATTTACAATTGATCGATCAATGTAAGATCTGAAACTGATCCTGAAACGGGACTAGGAAGTGGTTAAATTTCCGTTAACTATCGTTGAAGTTTATTACTTCCTATATAACTTCTATGTAATGGAAATACTTAGATAAAATTCCCTAACTAATTCATCCTTACATTAAAAAAGGGGTCAATATAACAATCAGAATTTTGCAAACCAAAACCAGTTAAACCAGTTATCAGTAATGGACAATAAGGAAGATAGTAGTGTCCCTTGAAAGTCCCTTTAAAATCCTTTAAAACTTTTGTCCAAAAACCTGTTTGACCAAGTGTGGGAATGCATGATGACCTTCTATAGAATGTATGAAAAAAAATGCAATTCAACCCTTTGAGTCAAGTGAAAGGGTTAATTGTAGAGAAGGGAAAGTTGTCTTAAAAAGGACAGTGGTCTCTGGTTCCCACGTTGGAGACTGGTCAAACAGGTTTTGGCTACTATTGGCATTTGGAAGGGTAGTATGAAGTAACCCTGTGACCGCGATGGCTTCCTTGCGAATTCTATTTTGTTATTTACCTTAATATCACGTGTGACGTATCATGTTATTCTTCATTTTAAATTTCATAGCGATATTATTACTAACATATTGTTTTATTTGATTCGTGATTTAATATTGAAATTGTGATCGTATTCAGTATTTTCTTTTAGAACGTAAATTATAAAATTAATAATTAAACATTGTGTTCCGTTATCAGTTGTATCAGTCATTTATATATTTTACATTACATATCATATTAGTATATTAACTTAAACAATGTTTTAAAACAATCAAAATCATTGAATAAATGTATGAGAGATTCAGTAGGGTTGTTTTGGTCGCGTGCGACATTTAAATAACAAAGAATTGAATTATCCAGCATGCGGGACCCTTTCATCTCGGCTCGTGGCTGTAGGCGCTTTGTATAGATTCTATCTATACTATAGAAGCTGGTGTTGAAATTATTGTTATGTAGTCTTTGTGGGTATTATGGGTTAATATTATATTATATTTAATAAATCTATAAAAATCCTATTCAATTAAAAATATAACACTTTTTTATTAAATTCAAAATTATCTATTTTATATTTACAACTGTTTATATTATTAAAGTGGTTGTTTAATTTAATCTTAATAAAGCCAGTATTAAAAAATTGCAAAATATATCTACTTATCAATAACTATGTATACATACAAGGAATTAAAATCAGTAACTACCTTCCAGCTCTTAAAAACATAACCTACCCGCATAATAAGTGACAGTTGTATCTGTTAGAAACAATTGTCTACAAACTTTATCGCTGATGAAAATAAAATCTTCATCCATTGTCCATAAACCTGTGCGACCAGTTCCATCGTGGGAAAGGGTATAAGGACTTGACCCTTTGCATATCCACTCGTGTTTTATATAGGGGAAGTCTATTAAGTTTCATATTATTATTACCTATTAGTAAGATGCAATGAACTTTAAATTTTTGATCACATATGTAAATTTTAACAATTTCTTTAGCGTTAACCAGAAACACGTAACATGTAAAGTCAGAAACAAATATTTATATTTTGAGCATGAGTGTTGTCTTTTGTTTTTGTCCATGAATGTACTATATATGTGAAACAAGATTGGGATTACGTAGGAAATTGATTGAATTCAATAAAGTTACATAACGTTTATTTATAGAGTAACCTATTAGTTAGTATAGTTTATCAATTAACGTTAACATAGTGAATGTTTTGTTAATGACATTAAATTAAATTAGTCAATAAATAGCGAAGAAACTTAGGACAAGGAAGATATATCTACTTACATAGTAAGGCTCTCTAATAATACTGCAATTTTCCTGTTATCTACCTGTCAAACTGGTTTTGGAGTGCAGTTTCTTGAAAATTACTTTCTAAGTTCAATAAACGAATAAACGGGTCTAATTTATGAAATATTTTTGTTTTAAGAAATAAAAATAAAACAATAGAATTTTTACATCTACAATTTAATTATTAAAATAAATATTGTAACACTAACACCGCTCACTGAACTAAATTAAAGTTGAATTGGTTGCAGTACATATGCTTGTCCCGTTGCTCTGTCTACCACATGACCCGTGGTTGGTTCCCAAAATAGTCTGGGAATTGAAGCTGCAGTTGCCAATTCAGGCTGGTGATGTTGTCTTACACCAGACCCTTGCTCATATGGTACATATTTGTGTTCATAATTTTGTTGAGCTGCAGGATTTTGTTGCGGAACATAAGCTTGTTCCTGTCTTGGTTTTTGGTCATAAGTTACGTATTTTTGGTTATAATTCTGTGGTTCACTCTGTCTTACTTTTCCTTCATATGGCGAATAGTTTTCCTCGTCTTCGTCTTCTTCACTAGAAACTTCTTTTGCTTTAGGCTGTTCTTTTACATTCTCCTTGTTTTCTCCACTTCTTGCGCGTGAACGTTTACGCTTTTGCTGTTTGGGAACATCTTCATTACGCTCTGTTTCTTTATTTCTTTCTTCAGCTTCTTCGGAATCAGGTTTGTGTGCTTTCCTCTGCTTATGTCTATTCGGTCCACGTCTATTTTGATTTTCATCACTGTCGTATTTCACTTTTTCAATATTGTGACTATAAGCTGTATCTAAATTGTCTTTTCCCAATTCGCTTTCATTTGATTGATTGTTATCAGATGTATTCGTGCCTTCCCTTAGTTTAGATTTTTTGTGAGCTCTTTTGTTTCTATTTCCTTCCTCGTTGTCATATTTGCTATCTTGGTCATACAGTGATTCCTCACTGCTTTCGTACTGCGGTGAGTTCTCGCTGGGTTCGTCGTAGGAGTCATCGGAGTCATTGTAACCATGATCGTAGCCATCATTATTGTGGCGATGATTGTCAGCGTGACCCGCATGATTCAAATCCCAATAATGTTCTCCGTATCCTCCTTGTTTATCCCCCCATCTTACCTGTTTAATTGGAAGATAATATTATCAAATACATAGTATACAATAAATACGTACATGCCCATTGCCCACTGAATGTTTATACCTAAAATACCAATATTTCATTCTTTTTTTTTTCAGATAGACTTAATAGATTATTTATTATTGATTTTGTAAGTTACAGTTCATTTTTTTACAATTAATGAAAATTTTGAAACGCATAAAATATACATAGAAAAAATGTTAAAGAAAAAGCACATAGAAGCATTCATACTTTAGCTGAGAACAATCCAGTAGCAGGCCGGTACCTCTCGTGTCTTTCTGTGAAATGTTGTTCAGTTCCTTGCCGATGTCCTTGGTCGTAATCTTCAGCAGAAGGAGAATGCATGTACCTTCATCCAAGCCAAGCGAAGCAAAAGAAAAATAGAAAGAAAAGCGATCGTTAGATTGATAGTAGAAGAAAATTTGCACGAAAGAGATTGCATGTAAAGAAATAAGCTGGAAAGGCATCCACGAAAGAAAGCGACATTTGTTTAAACAAAGCTCGTAGAGTTATCAAAGTAAACAGCCAAGCCTTTTGCTCATCAAATTAACGACAGAAGAATAGATAAACAGCAGATAGAAGAAGATTAGCGGTAGTTTAGTCCATTGTAATTACTTTTCCCATATCTCTGTGATTCTTAAAATCTTTCTTCTCATATCGCTGCTCCCAAGTGTTAGGATCCTCACACACGTGACCGAACTCTATCTTGTATGGGCTCAACTGTACTGAGAAAAAATCCCTATAAAGTAAATTTATGTAGTTGATATACTTCCAATCTAAGAATCTTATAAAATTCCGTATACAATACAAATACTGTTTAAAATTATTTTCAATAGTATAAAAATAATATATTAAATTTGACATTGAAGTAGAAATCGTGGCTTGGAAAAGATAATTTGTATATATTTGTAGTAACCTAGATGTTACTCGCGAACGTGATGATATTTTATGCGGCTTTGTGCGTCGAGAGAACATTTTGAAGTTTGACAGAGTTACATGCATAAAAGTAAAGTGTTAAAGACTCACTGGAAGAATTTGGCTTGATCTTCAATCTTGGCAGCTGCACCAACTTTCTGTTGTGCTAGTGTTGATGGTTGATGTAATGTGACACTGTGAACTTCCCATGTTGTGATTAATAATGACAGCAACCATTTCTGTAACGAATTAGAGAAGATATTATCACATAGAAATTATAATCGTAATATTTTCAAGATTAAGTAAAAGATAATTGGCAACATTTATACATTTTATTTTTGTGTTGGTAACATATTTGCAGTAGTAGAATTTTGACACGGTGACAAAAAGTATTAAAGGCGTAATAACTTTAATGTAAAAGATTTTTACTTATTCCTCACACACTGGATTAATTGCAGAAAAACCCAACAGATTCGAATAATTAATTCATTAGGCAATTGATTGACTAGTAATCAATTTGCAATTTTACTAATTTTTCCTGATTTTCTTTTATATTTCGCGACTACTACTTTTAATGAAATAAAAATTAATTAAATATTCTAGAGTGTTATTATATTAATTATTTACAATTAAAATTTAATTCAAAAAAAGGTAATTCACCATATTTAGTAGACGTGGTGACATCTTGATGGAGTAAAAGGCGGTGTCAATAAACAGCTACAGTTACTTTATTTATACAGCGATTGCAATCTAATATTTTTTATCAGGTGTCGCAAACCATTGTACGCTAATAAACAAAATAATTATATTATTTATATTGAAAATAAGCAGCTACATAATTATTATATGTATTATGTATGTGTAATAGTATTTTTTTTATTGTTAAATTGACTGTGAAATTGGTAATAAATATTTATTTTAAATGATTGTCTCTAAATAATATATACAAACAGTACATATAATCGTTTTAAAATAGATATTATTGAAGAACCTAGTTTATTGTATTTTTTTTCCCAAACTGACATAATTTTCCGATTATTTACGAATAAGAACTAAATTAACTTCTTCACGCCCTTGCCCACACACTTGGGCTCATACGCATTCAGTATTTTTTTAAATACACAACTTACAATAAGAGAAGTAAAAATCTTGAAGTTGATATAAAATCAATGCGTTGTAAAAAAAAACTTAGTCATTTTTTTTCGCCCTAAAAAAATCGTTCCTGAAGAGGTTAAAAAACTTTATGCAGCTTACGACTGCGACTATTTCATTTATTTTAATCCTCCGTTTATTATTATTATTTTTGTTATTTGTTTATTAATATATTTATTCATTTGTTTTATTTATTGAAACATTTGAAAAAGGTTGCCAATCCCTGGACAACGAGAAGTCGATCACTGATCGTCCCGTATTTTCGGATGTTTTATTGTTATAATAAAAACAGTTATTTGGCGATCGACAAATCAATTTAAATATTAACAATGTTGATTTAAAAACTTAATAGATTATTTATATAATATCATTGTTAATAAAATTTAAATTATTTTCTAATTTAACAGCGTTAATAATTGTATATAAAAAAAATAATCAATGCCTAAAATATAGCATTTTATAGTTTTTTAATAGCTTATATTAGGTCACAAAGAAGAAAATCGGTGTCAATCGTATACAAGTGCAATGAGCGACCAATAATTATACAATAATAAGCTTTAAAGTCCAATACAAGTATTAGTAACATTTGTCCAACAAAACAAACAATAGAGATAGCTTTATTGAAACTTTAGCGTGAGTAAAGAAGACGGCAAACACGGCTCTTGTTTTTAAATCAAGTTGCAAGCGCACTACTTTTGTTTTAAGTACAAAAACTTACTTAGCCGGTCTAATCACGCGCATCGGCTGTGTAATGACTACCCACCGCATTCACGTAATATCACGTAATTACAACGGTCTTATTGTTCCAAGTAGGTACCCGAAAAAAAAATGAGGTACCGTACTTTGACCTAATTTAGTAAAAAATTAATTGAATTTTTAAATATTGCATTTCGATTTATTTATTATTGTTCATACCGACCTTTACGTCGTATACATAAAAAAAACGTAAATATAGTAACGAAATTAATATACTTACTTACTTTATCGAATATATTTCGAAATAAATTATTATATTTACAACTAAAATTCGTTAAAATGATAAGCATATTCTTTTTTAAAATATATACCTATACATAAAATACCCCACCCCGATTATAATCCAGAATAGTTCTGAAACATATCTATTTGAAATAAATGTATGTTTATTTGTAGAATGTAACTCGAGGCTTTTGCATAAAAGACTGACGCACTGCGCTTTAGAGATTGTCGAGCTTCGTTGTTTTATAATATAGTATAGTTTGATAAGTTTCTTGTGGTCTTCTTCTCGTCATACGTCTTTCTGAAGCCATGGTAGAGCCTAACGATGAGCAAGCGCACGCCTTTAGTGCCTATGATAAGTCATCAAAAATTAAACTTCATTGGAGTCATAAAACAATACCAATAATAATCTCCAGTAAAAAAGTTCTTATTTATCGATGCGCAGTAATTGTCTTTCCAAATGAGAAGAGATAAAATTTAAAAAAAGAATTATTAAAAAACGTACTAATTCAGCTATCGAAATGCATTTTAGTTCCGGTAGCCACAGTTATCTAATACCAGTATAACGATTCATAATCACTACAATATCTTTAATTAAGAACTGTTAATTAAATTTCTTTTTTGTTGCATAAATAAATGTTTATATATTATTTTAGTGATGTCTTTATTTGTAGAATAATTTTAAACTATTTAGTTTGATTAATTGACTCCAACGATTGAAAAGTTTAGCTTTCTTTCTTTCATACTTTCGTTATAGTAATTTTGTTATACAGATTTTAAATATGTATTGTATCTTGCTTAAAACTTTAATAGGGCTAAAAAGTAGGTACATTTCATTAAGTAATAATAATATACCAAAGATTAGAGAGAGATAGCTATATAGCTTTTTTACATAGAAATTATCATAATTTAATTAAAATTTATAAAACAATTGAATTTAATTAAATAATTGGAATTGAAATTCGAATCTAATTTAATTGGATAATTTTAATTGCACATCAATCATTTGGATTACGAATGGATTATTTATAGGCAGCTTCCCTATTATGGGCAGTATCAGATAAAATGTGTATACATATTGTATGCTAAAATTGCGAAATCTAATAACATTGTCAATGGAAAGTATGTCAGGCGAGTATGAAAGTATATTTCGTGGTACAGACAACCTACAAAAGGCTTTATCAAATTGTATCAGAGGGCAATTCTTGAGATCTCTTTGCCTTGAAAGTTTATATTTTGCATCGGTATTTTTTATGTTCATACTAAGCATAACTTATACGTAATTTAATATACATATTACATGCAGCTTAATATCACGTTTATTTTGTTGCATAGTCCTATAAATATAAATATATATATTTAGTAACTAGCTGATGCCCGCAACTACGTCTGCGTAATAATGAAGATGTTTCATATTTCAGTCAACAGACAATACCTATCACACTTCTGTAACAAAGTGGCATCTAACTATAAAAATGACACCTAACCTCGAAAATTCAAATAGTATTATACTGCACAAATGCAATCCAAAATATGCCCAGAAAAGAACAGCCAAAATCGTCAAATATAATCCGCTAGAAATATTTAGGTATAGTATGTACTATTAGATACGGCGGCCACTCATCATCGGGTATATGTAACTCAGTGAAAACACAACGATAGCGCGTTTTAAAATACTACTAACGCCATCTATTGTCAACATTTAGAACTAAATTATTTTGTTCGTCTTAATTTATTCTTTCCATTAGGTACTGATAGGTTCAAACTAATAAACTTCATCATAGTAACTCCAATCTTTAATTTCAGTTCAATCAGTCGAAAATCTAATAAGATTTATACAAACTTTCATCCCCTATTTTATCCCTTTAGGCGTGGAATTTTTCAAAATCCTTTCTTAGGGAATGCCTACGTTATAGTAGCTTTATGCATGCAAAGTCTCAGCCCGATCGGTTTAAAATTGACAAAGTTTCATACAAACTTTCATCCCCTATTTCATCCCCTTAGGGGTAGAATTGATCAAAATCCTTTCTTAGCGGATGCCTACGTCATAACATCTACCTGCATGCCAAATTTCAGCCCGATCCGTCCAGTGGTTTGGGCTGTGCGTTGATAGATCACTATGTCAGTCAGTCAGTCAGTCACCTTTGAGTTTTATATATATAGATATTTCCCTATGGTATATGCTAGAATCGAGCGAAAAATACAAAGAAATGATATAAAAATTATATTTCAAATATAAATATTTCACTAAGCCTATCATAAGTAACTTGGTATAGGACTAAAAAAGTCCCAAATCTGAGCTAGATAAATAGTTAGTAACAAAATCTGACATCACGAGAATTTTACAAGAACAGTGAAAACTGGAACAATGGTTGTTATTGAACTTGAATATCGTGATGGAATTTGACTCAAAAAAAAATCTTAAAATATAAGTAGAATAAACTGTTTTTGTTTACTATTCATGTTTTATATTACAAATTTAAAACAAGAATAAAGTTGATATATTTAGAGAATTTTTGTTAAGAGGCTTAAAAAATAGTCTTGAACAGGGTAAGCGCAACTATTACCAACCAAAACGTCTCGACATAGATTTGTAATGATTAATTACAAATCTCGCAATATCGTGTAATTTTAAGTCAATAACGAAGATCATGGAGTGGCCTAGGCGCGATTTGGGATCAGTTTGAAAGAGCCAAATTCTGTGTAAATTCTTTTCTTCAAGGCGTCAGAGGAGATTAATGTATAAGAAAGATATGATATATTAATTGAAGTATAATATAATAAAACTTTATATAATAAATAAACTAAATAAAGAAAGTATTATAATTGTATATTATTAGAAGGTGTCGCAAATAATAATGTGGGTGTTATGTCAGGGTCGCTCCAGGTCTCTGTTACCAATTCAAACTCACGACATATGTGTTGGCAGACATAGAGTTTTGGAGATATATAGTAGATTAGATGTTCGGTTATTTTCGTAATTGTTCGAGTAACTTCGTTCATTACCTAATTACTTTTATTTTAATAGTGAAAGTTTTATTTTAGGTTTACTTTATAAGTACATTGAAGCGCGATAAGGATTGGGGTATATTCATTCACTAGAAATTTACTCGCATTGTAAGAAACCACGTGTTTTATCATAATCTGGAATATATTTAAGAAGATTAGCTTATATAAAATAGAATACTTGTTAATAAATATGTAAGCACTGTATGTAGCGCACAATATAAAATGTAAATATATGTAAATTTTAATTATTTCCGCGGATACGACAGCGGAAGGTAATCGTACTAGAAAAGTGTTTCTATCATCTAAAACTTCGTCGCTTGCGCATCGATGCGTAAACGCGTTCAGTAGAAAGTGTTTGAAATGGATTTTTTTCCTCGGATACTTTATAAATGTCAGATTTTTATCACTTCGAACAGACCCACTTCCGACGTCGCCTATTTTCTACACTTCTTAAAATGCTCACCATGGATTCCTATTTTATGGTAAGTCAGTTTAAATTTAAATAACTTTCCTTTTGAATTTACGATTTTTATTAAAGTTATGTTTAAAGTATAATAAATATAATGTATTATTCAACAATAATATAAATCATTTAAAATATAAGAAATCCAATAAGACAAGTCTAGTGTCAACTATCAATGTATTTGAATAATATATATTTTAATTTTATACACATAAGTAGACTTTATCCAATATCCGTGACCTAAATAATAAAAATCAATATTTATTATATCTTTACTTAGTTGCTCTTCATATTTCACAGTGACAACGTTTCATTGTTTTTAATAATTAATTATGTTCTCAAAAAATCCAGTAAGAATCTTATTGTATTAATTTTTCATATACTTTTGTTTTAACCATTATCACCATTACGTAAATACTTAGTCTTGCATTAAAAATGAGGGAAGCGATGGGTTTAAAAGAAGCGAATTCGTTAACTGTAGAACTAGAGTGGTGCGCAATTGCAGATAGTTATAGTTAGGATCTAATTAGTTTTTGCAAAGCTGCAAAGTTTTCGACTATAAATCGTAAAGACTATAAATTAGTTAAAATATATTTACGAATAACCTCAGATGTCATTATAAATTTTAATTCATTACGATATTGAAGTTAATCGCATGTACTGTAAGTAGTAATCTCGTGATTATTTTAGTTATTGGTTTAAAAAAAAACACTATCTCTTTAAAACTGCTTTCATTTGTTTTAGTAAAGCCCAACTCTCAGTTTGCATTTTAAAGTTATTGCCGATGTATTTAAGCAAAATATAATTGTATTTATTGCTTATGTTTCAGACTAATTTAACTATGTTAAATTGCAATATAGAATTTAATTGTATGTAGGTTATTAAGGAACAAGGATGCGTCAAACGACCTGACAACAAATTTTATAACAAATACTTATTGTGTTTTTACGTGTGATCAAATGACCGCTCCCAGTTTTTTATTAAAAATAATCCTGTTCTGTTTTTAATCTATATCTGTTTATTTCAGCTACTTCTTCTAATATGCACAGCAACACTGTCGTCGGCTGTTCAGACACCCTTCCATTCTATCAGATCTCCGCATAACAGAGGACCAGCAGTTACAAATACAAGACATTTGCACTCACCTAAAAGTATTCCAGGTAGCTCTATTCATTCTTTTGTTTTTCAGATTCCAGCACTTCCTTCTTTTCTGTTTTCTTTTCTTCTTGATCACGTGACAAGTTATTTATGCAAGAATTTATTAAAAGAAATATTTTATTTTCAATTTTTGCTCCTTCATATTTTAGGTCCAATTTTCCCATCTCACAATTTACACGATATTCTATGTACCTACTTTTTTTTTAAATAAAAAAATTAAATTAAAATAGATATTATTGACATTCTGATTTAAAAAAAAAATTATTGTTTTATATTCACGAAACTCGCATAAATGTATTGCACAAACTCTTTTTATAATATAATTAAATTTAAATTATATTTATATCTATTTTAGTATATGAACACGAAGAGGAGGTACCAGCTTGGGATAGACCTAAAAGAAATCATCACGACTTCGACGATTATCACCATAATAATAATAACAATAACAATAACAATGGGGGTGTAACCGGCCCTGTGCATACATTTGTGAAAACGGACAAAAATGCCAACTACAAATGGGGTGTCAGACATCACGTTGGCCCAAAATATGTGTAGCAGTCCCTATGTGACATTTGCTTCTTTATTTATTTGCTGTTTTTCTTACATTTAATTATAGCTCTCGTTTTTTTCTAAATAAAATTTATTTTTAACTAATTTCATGTTTTATTTATGTTCTATTAACGTCACTCGAAAATTACCTACTATATAACCAATATTTTTTAGTATTTATAAATTTTGTATTATCATACTATTACATTACATTAAAACTATAATTCATAAGAAAAACAAAAGATAGTAATATCAATCATATATTCGAGACAATTAATTGCTTTATTCGCATATGTTTCGTAATAATGAGGTTTTTGTATGAAAGGGTGCGGTTCCGCTTTGCTGATGCCACTCCTTCGTGCTCAACTTTATTGCAAAACTACATGTATGTATCGTCGTTCATATCTTAAACACGTATTTAGGTATACCTTACATAAATCATAATATTCATAATGATTCGAATTTTAAAAAGTATTCATTCATTTGTTTTATTTTACATATACTTATTCAACTATTTTTGAGTTTAAATTTTAAATCAGGAAATGACCAATTAGAAATTAGTATATAATAAATATACAAATAAAACGAGAGTATGTGGGTAATGATGTCTTAGACTAGTGGTTCTCAACTTTTTTTTTGTTGCGGCACAGTGGTTGAGAATCACTGTCTTAGGCTATTCGCAAAGAACATCCAAGTAATTTAAAAGTCCTTATACGGTTTACTATCGCGTTTATTTTGATTATGTTTAATGCGACATTTAGTAAGCAATATATTTATTATATCCATTGTAATACTTCCGGCTCCACTTTCTTTCATATTGAAAATAATACGATAAAGTAACAATCATGTAATTGGTACAGAAATTCCGTTAAGATATTATACAACACATTCAGACAAAGAGCCGTAAAAGTAGACTTTGAAAAATGAGTGCACTAAAATGCCATACTTTTTGAACTCTTAATACGAGCCCTATTCTTGTATTTCGATCGTGATTCGATTTCAATTTAAATTGGTATTATATATCAAGAGTGTATTTGATGATGTGCATAATAATACGGATTCAAAATATAATTATGACAATGTATTGTGTTAATTAAAAGGAGGGGACAAGAAAGATGACAGTGACAGAACAAATGTTAAAACCTAAAATCTTCTTAAATATGTATTTTCAGCTTGTAGAGAAGACCGCCACAGGTCTATTCACAAATGTAAACGTATTTATTCGAATTGATCTCTTTAAAGAATATAATTGTCAGAGTATGCAAGACATGATGCAAGTGCAGGGTAGAGCCGCGACCGGTTACCGTTACGTGTGACAGTGCACAGGCTACGTATTACGGGCGTCAAGTAGATCATGTGTACGACCTA
This sequence comes from Tineola bisselliella, assembly GCA_028551675.1. NCBI lineage: Eukaryota > Metazoa > Arthropoda > Insecta > Lepidoptera > Tineidae > Tineola > Tineola bisselliella. Next base: position 65,786 of record JAPWLS010001034.1, read on the forward strand.
TTAATTTATGACAACATTTTATATTCGTAAAAATAACCTATACTCCTAGTATGCATTTTAACACTGAAAACACAACTATTAAATTTCCATAGATTTTTTTTTATATAGAGGGTTTTATGGTTTTGCACATCACCGATAGGTTCGCATTGATTTGCTCTATGCATTTTCGATATTAAAATTTGTATTAGCAGAAGTTGTTGTTTTTATTTAATATTGAAACGATTTACTTTTGTTTAACTCTTTGTTAAATTATATCAGATTTATACAAAAATTAATTTATTTTAGTGGCGGATTATAAACCTATAATTTTTTACTGTAAACCTTTTCCCCCAACGATTGACTCTCTATATTTAATTTTAAATACTTTTAGTGTATAAATGTAACCAAAAATACATATATATTGTTATAATTAATATTTCAATAAGAATGGTCTAGACTAGACTTATACAATAAACTGAATATTTAGGCATTTATTTCCCACGAGAACGTCTGTTGCAAGTTAATAAACCTAGTTACTATGTATGTAGTAATTGTCTGAGAGTAAAATATTCTTAATAGAGCATTTAACAAAAAAATATATTTTATATTGACTTGTTTGTTACTTTCTCTCTCTCACTCTCTCTCTCTCTCTTTGATGTTTGTCAACCAACTGCTATCACAGACAAATACACCATCCGCATTGGCAGACCACACTTCTCATATTATACGAGTACATAGTACATAGCAGCTAAGCTCATTTGAAATGATCACTTCGGTTGTTACGCTTGAAAATGATCGAACTTATGACATATAGTATACTAGCTTAGCTCGCATTTAAGTCATTAAATAAGAATCAGAGATCATTTCAATATAAATGAATCAATATGATTCCAAACAGCTGAAACTATAGTTAGTTGGAAACTACAGTAAAATATAATATGTTTTAAATAAAAAGTATCCTACCTATGTCACTTCTAGTACCTCCAAAAATATGTGTACAAAGTTTCATGATGATCGGTTAAGTAGTTGTTGCGTAAAAACGTAACAAACAAACTCACCTTCTTATTTATAATATTAGGGATACTATACTAATTACTATCACCAGTCATTCCATCACTTTTTATACTCGTAAATTTTAATATAATAAAACGTATTTATATAAATAGTATTAAATACTAGTAAACTGATATATATTATGTGTTGAAACAGCTTACAATATAAAGTATAACACTTTAGCTTAACATCAAGCGGTTATACTCGTATGCTAGAAACCGTCAATGAACATAACATAGAATTAAGTTTAAAATATGAGGGCTATCTATTTTTCTTTTGATATGTAAATAAATCATTTCTGATGCAGGGGGGCTACTCAGGCGTATCCGAACTTTCGTAATACGGCCGTCACTTCTATAGTTTGTGAATTTTGACATATGAACCCGTAAAAAGTCCTGTCAAATGTCCATAAAATAAGCATTGTGCGGCCTATCCATCGTGACGTCGCTGTCAAATCCGTAATTTCGTGAATGATTACGTAAGTGTTCCTGGGAACGAAACGTCCGTATTTTCGTCCGAAGTGCGCCTGAGTAGCCCCCCAGGTATGGATAAAAATACTAATAGCAATTTCAGCATAAAATTTAGCTTTGATTATTTATAATTAAAAGTTTAAAAAGAAACACTTTAATAATGTTGTAAAAAAAAAATACAAAATTATCTCGTTAAAAACAAAACAAAATCTACATAATGTGCATAGTAAATCGTTGCAGTATGAAATGAATGCATCGATTCATAATGTCACGGTCCCACGTTCGCATCCCAGCCGAGGTCGTTGACGGTTTTTGAATAGCTTTGAGGAATAATATCAATTGTTTTTATGGATGACTGTCTGAGTGCATTAATTAGGTAGATCGCAATATTGATAATAAAATGCATTTAAGTTATTAAGTGTTGTTATATTATAAGAAAATTTTATGAGCCATTAAAACAAAATATTCACTTGTCTATTGAAAATTGGACTTCTAAAAACAATAAATTGAATCGTATTTTTAAACTAATCGTGTATATATACGCGATTATGATTAAACTAATTTTAAAAAACTTTAAGCGGTTTGTTTATTTAATTTTTACTACGTTTAATATAAAAAATAAAATTCTTTACGAAGAAACTTGAAAACTGTATGGAAACCTTAGATCCCTTTAGGTAATGTAACGTGTACGTAACCCCCACATATGCGCGCTTCCCACCACCCACACGAATTTGCAAATCTATATAAACCCTCTATGCAGTAATTTCTCAGCACACGGGTTTTGTGTTTTATTGCGCACGCGACGGGTTAGGCGTGTTTTTTATTAATAGTAAAAGTGTGTGTTAATTTTTTTATAATGTTAAAACAGTGTGTAATATTAGCGGTATGTGGGTACGTCTTGGGGGCACCGCAGCAACTTATTCAGGTTAGTTTTTTATTCGTGTTTTTATATAGCTGTATGCTGTATGTATATAGCTATATGACAAATTTAGATATAATAATTTAATATAATAACAGCTGAAATTAAATCGAGAGCGAGAGCCAATATACGACGAGTAGTGTAACTTATTGAAGTTCTCTAATTAATTAAATAAATATAAGGCATCTAATAAAATATGTATCTATTAACAATATTCACAGTTGATAATAATTTTGTTTCTGACGTTTTTCCAAGTAGTTAATAAACTTCTATAATTCCATAATTGTCTTTAATAATGATACCAGTTATGAAAGTTAAATTCCAACACAATTTACAATTTCGTAGGAAAGAATAGCTGCTGTATTAAAACCGGTTTAACAACTTTTTCTGATCTGTAACAATTACATAACTAATGTCATACTTATAACATTATTATATTGCATTGTCGACAGTCGTCTGGTTTAAAAACATGCGCCGTGATAGCGGTACCATGAAGTGAATATTTAATTAATTAATTTTTTGGTGATATAGACCACTGTTGGCGGCCCGTGGGAGTATACGGCCCGCCAAATTATTTTTACGGCCCGCGAGTACATTTTCCTATGAATAAATTGGTTACTAAATTATTATTATTAATATTAAAATTATTTTCCTATGTGAAAATTTAAATCTAATTTGAATTTAAAGTAGGTACTATTTAGTTTGCGAAACTTCAATTAACCTGGCTGAATACAGCAGCAGTCCGTTTAACATCTGATGATGGTTGACTCAAAGTATTTGGTTTCTTCTTGGCCCCCGAAATGTTTGGTGAAGAAAATATGGCCCGCGAGCTGTGATAAGTTGGAATGATATATTATTATTATCTAACTAAATTCATTGCTTCTTTTAAATTATTAAATATTACGTGTTTCATTGGAGTAAGCATTTACTATGCGTAAGGGTCGTGAAATGCATTGGTCCCGACAATAGAACGTGTAAAAAGTTAATGCAATGTTAACTTGTGTAATCCATATTGGTGTCGCGATGTGCTTTTGTTTCTTATGACTAACTAGCTTCACATATGTTTTTTTTTTCAATAACAATAGAATTTTACGAACGAAACTAATTGTTAATTTGTTATTTTTAAGTCTAGTTTGTAAGTAAATAGATATTGGGAAACAGAATATATTAATTAATATTATTCATAAATAGATAAATAAATAAAAAAATAAATGAATAAAAAATATTCAGTCAAAATAATCAGAAACGACTTACAAAATATTCCATTTACAAAAAAAATCAAATCAATTTTTTTCTGTATACAGGGTGAAATACCTCCTCATCTGGTGAGGCAGTACTTAGCGCAGCAACAGCAGGCTCAACAATACACGCCATCTGCTCAAGCCACTCAAGTCCTTACCAGGCCGACCCATGCTCAACAAGCTGTCCCTGCACGCCTGGTAACAAGCATTTAGTTTACTAATGTCAAGTATGGGTGAACTACAATTTAGGTATTTTCGTAAACGGTAGACCCTCACGTGTTTTAAATATGAGGGTACGAGTGGACTATAAAATAATAATAATAAAATAAAATAGTTTATTAATAAAGAATTTTAATACATAAAAATAGCAAGGGCCCCTGTATTAAATTCGAAAACCCGTGCTACTGGGTACCCCGGTTACTGAACTAGATGTATATTGTATAGTATGAAGAATGATAATAGAGATTGAAATAAAATATATAAACAAAACTGTTATATAAATACCAGAATGCATACAATTATCAGAATGGAGCAGTCATTCTCAAAGTGTGTTCCGCGGAACCCTAGGGCTAAAATACTGCAAAAAATACCTACCAAAGGGAGATTATAAGGTTACATCTAAATATTCCAACTAAATATTACGTAATATTACATTGCAATATGATTATTCATAAATACATATAAATCAGTTTTTTATACAATTATATTATATTATATAACATAATTATATTAAGGCTTTTTCCTTCGCCGAAAAAGTTTGAGAACCGCTGGAATAGAGTATGCTCTGTTAATTTAGTAAATGTACATTCGTCTCCTCAAGTCAGTATATCAAAGGCGACTCTTGTCTCCACACATTTGTTGTTTTCTAACTTAAGATGAAACGGAGTGTTGTCATTTGAAAGATTCATATTTAAAACAAACACAATGCGTTATGATAGCTAACAAGTAATAACATTTTATGTAGCGTTTCGAAAGTGTATATACTATGTTTAATACACAAACAATGACGATTTAACAACGCAATTTTAACCATATTAATTTTACCATATTATAAAACAATAGCTTGTTCTTGTTTCTGGTCTAAGGATATATTTGTATGGAGTCAGGGTTTCATGCGTAGTAATTTATTTATAAAAATATTTGAGAAAAAACTGACAAAATAAGTGATGAAATGATTTCAATTTGAAATATAGACAACTAAGTAGACTTTATCTGATAGTTTAATATTAACTGGCGTCTATTTTGATTATTGCAAGTATATTCTTCAGTCTATACCAGGGGTCGGCAACATTTTTTGGCCGCGGGTCAAAATTAACCAAAATGCGAGTATTAAAGAGACGTTTGGGTCAGAGATATTTTCGTATTAAAACAGCATTTTAGTAAATAATAAGATATATTTTATTAAGAAAATACTTACAAACAACCTTATTTATAAACTTTCTGTATATCAATGGCTCCCCTGATGTCGACCCTTGTGACGTCAATTTTTTGGGAAAAATAAATAAATATTTGCATATCTTATATTTTATTTTTGGATCTAGAGTGTGTTTCTTGAAACTACCAACTCGGTGACCCACGGGTCATAGGTTGCCGACCCCTGGTCTATACCATATGTTTTCATTTCAGCCATACGCCGTACAACCTGAGACACAATATCAGCCAGCTCCAGTACAATACAGACCACAATATCAATCCCAAGCTCAGTATCAAAGACCTCAGCAGCAACAGGAAAAACGTGATCCTCAAGAAGATTATGATGTAAGACACATATTGTATTTTTTTGTTGGAAACTTCTATATCAAAAATTGTTCTGTTTATATTGTCAATAAAACTTGATGAAAATATCCACTAACTGAACATTTTGGACATTTCGATTCTGTGGAATAGTGGATAACGCGCTAGTGTGTTAGACAGAGGTTCCGGGTTTGATTCCTGATATAGATTTTGTATATAAAAAATACACATTCGTTTCGTGTCTGGATGTTTATATGTTTGTCATGTCCTTATTCTGATATTCATTAGGTATCTATAAGTTTTCATTATTGTATTAATATCAGAAGTCATTCCCGAATATGATTTGCCAATGTGATTATTTTATCTAATTTAGTCCGACTCGTCAAAACCTTTGCAGTCAATCATTTTAATTGGTTATATTAATAATTGCTAACAATTTATAATTTAATATTTGGTAACATTGCAATGGTGCGTGATAAAATTTAAAGAGGATGCAAATTCCAATTCCATAAGCTTGCATGTAAATTTTAAGTCCAATTAAAGGTGTCGTGTTCTTGAGTAATTTCGTATTGGAAGCGGAATAGTATGATATATGCAATTTTGTATGGCATCAGAAAATATTTGTTCCGCACTTTTAAACTTGTTAATTGGTACAATTTTTTTTACATAACACTAACGATAAATGGAGTGTGTCAAAATTATTGAATAACAGTTGCGTTTCGGGCGATTAATTTATATGACCTTGAGTATATACTGTTTCAACCCAAATAACTTCATATGTATCTATCATAGCAGTTTAACCCTTCGTTGGGCGCCCCTCAAAAACTCCTTAGATCGGGCGCGGTGTGCTTGACGGGCTCAATTGAGAAAATTGATGATTAAATTTTTTCTAATTAAATCTAAGATGAAAATCAAAATCAATCTTTTTTATTGGAATGTTTAGAAATAAATCTAAATAAAATACAAAAGTAATAGAATTTTTTTTCTCCCTTTAAATCAGAGTAAAAATTAAAAGACTTCATAGAACCTATAATTGCTGTGCCTGTGAGATAAGCCGCACCCGACGAAGGGTTAATATGCCTCAGTAAATTAGTGAGTTTTTTTAAGTTTTAGAAAAGAACACGTGTATTAAATGGTTTAAGAATACACCGCAAAAATAAGCGTAGATATTTACTAACTAGTAAGTACCTGGTTGTTATCAAATTAATCATTTCCCGAAGCGTCACTAATCCATACAACTGGTAGATAGAATAATAGCATCGGATTACAGTTGAAACATGGCCATTTCCTAGCCCCGTACTGACACTAACTTTCTCCAGCTACGAGTAACAACGTATTCATTTTACAACCGCACTTCGAGATTGCACTTTATTATTTTCCTGCCTTAATAGTGTCTTGTGAACTGACATTTATTTTCTATATTAAGCTACTCATAAAATGCCAAAGAACACGTTAATAAATGACCTTTCCTCTAAGCATCATTGGGGACTTTCTTTATGTATGGTGCATCAATTTTATTTATATGACGTCATATCTATTATAAATAATCCTTTCCTTACCTGTTGAAGAGTTCAAAATATATAAAAGTTTAAGGCGAAAGTGGTATACTTATAGAGAGAAAAGTCTTTACCAAAATATAGTTTCTGCCTACCTCGATAAAGGAACATAGTCGTAAGTTAGTTATATAAAAAAAATCATATGTAAGTTAAAAAAATAGGAGTTCAAGTACCTTCTAGAATTTTTAACAGTAAGAGAATGTCTTTCAGGTTAATAATCCCCAGTTATTACGCGATATGTTTATTATAGTTATATTGTTATAGACCTTCTTTGTTTATTGTTTGTATTACATATATACGGACGTCATTATATTTGATTGATCGGTAGTCAAGTTTTGCTTTCTATTGATATGGTATTAATGAACAACGATTAATGTTTGAGTAGGTACTTATTACAGCATATATAAAACCGCGACATCCCTACTATTATTATAAATGTGAATGTGAGTTTGTTTGTTACGTTTTCACGCAACAACTGCTTAACCGATCATCATGAAACTTTGTACACATATTTTTGGAGGTACTGGAAGTAACATAGGATACTTTTTATATAAAAAGAAATATATATTTTTTACTATAGTTTCCAATTGACTATAGTAAAATATTGAGTATAGTTCTATTGAAATGATATCTGATACTTATTTAATGACTTAAAAGCGGTATTAAAGGAATGTATCGTGCCTGCAAATATTTTGAGACTTCCGTGTAGGATTAAAATAATCAAAATACACGCGATAGTAATCCGAATAAAGTATTTTAAATTGATTTAAGCCACGATATTAAATAGTAGGTAATTGTAATGTTACTTTCATACTCAACACGCGTGAAGTGATCTAACGCGTCTCGGGATTAACTTGGAAGTAGATGGGTATAACATTTTGGACAACCAAGATGATGATGATGATGATGGATGACATGATCATAAAACACAGTCTTAAAAACTATAACATTTCAGCCTCATCCTCAATACCAATTCGGTTTTGACGTAAACGACGATCAATACACTAACTACCAGAATCGTAAAGAGGAACGCGATGGTGACGTAATCAAGGGCTCTTACTCCGTTGTTGACAGCGACGGCTTCATACGCACTGTCACTTACACCGCTGATCCTAAAGAAGGTTTCAAAGCTGAGGTATGTATTGTATAGACCAAGGGGGGGCAACCTGCGGCTCGCGAATCATTCGTGTGCTATTATTTATATTTAAAAAATTACTGTCTATCCGTATGTATGTGTTTCAAAATGTCTTTTAAATTACTGACAACAAATATGAAAAACTAAGTGCAACGTTTTTTAAATACGTATTTAATAGTGGCTCGCGAAAAATTCCAAATTTAGAAAAATGACTCGGACTATCAAGGAGCTTGGCTAAGGAGATTATGCATCTCTATGTATAAGTCTGGATGTTCATTTGTTTTCGACTACAAGGATATTCTAATTTGTAGGCATTTATTTAATTTCAAATTGTGCAGGTTTCACGGCAACCAACCGATATTGTTGTGAAAATCCCCACACCGAAGCCGCAATTGGCTCAAATCCAGCATCAGCCACAGCATCAGCATCAGCACCAACCTCAGCAACAACATCAACATCAGCAACAACAGCAATCACCTCAACAATATTACCGTTATCAACAACAATAAAGGAAAAAATCTATATACTAAATTATGTACTTAATACCAGTGGGCTCATCACGAATTTAGTCTGGCTTTCGAACCGAGCTGTCACAAGTAAAACGGATCCGTTAGCAATCGGGATCATGAATTTTTACTAACGACCAACGAGCACCAGCAATCTATCAAATGAACGAAAGATTGAGACGTTCGAAAATTAACAAAAAGTATCTAAAATATTGTATTTCCAAATCCGCACGCGGTGGCGCTGCTCAAATTTCTATAGAAATCGCTTGAAGCGAACTCAGTTCGAAAGCCAGACTAAAATTCGTGATAAGCCCACAGTTTATAGTAAATTTCAACAGTTTATTAAAGCTAGCAAATATTTAGAATGGCAGTTCGTAACTGGCGGACTGAAGTCTAGTGAAATTTAATGTCAATTTTAATATAAAAAAATTAAGTTTTCAATGCTAAAATTCGGATAGTAGAAGATCAAAATCGTTCATCAAAAATTAATGATTGAAAATATTTTTTATTTTATTTTAAGTACATAATAATTTTCTAGTAATTATTTGTAAACTTTCAAACTAAAGCATAGAACACATTGTTAATCAGTTTAATAGGCAATCCACCCAATAATTTAAAATCACCTTTAGTTAGTCGACAACAATATTTTGGTTTTTATCAACTTTAATTTGTTATTTCTTCAATTTCTTAGTAATCTCAGTTGTTTGAATATGTGTGGTATTGAGTTTGTGATAGTAGTTTAACTGGTGAATTTTAGACATTAAGATTTTTTATAATTTTGTAAATAAATTCTATAAAACAATCTTTTTTATTTTCTTTTACTTTAGCCTTAAATATTAACAATTTAAATAAGTTATATCGACGTTATTGTTAAGAAGTCGAAATACAAATATATAGATTAATATTGATCGCTTATTTTCATTGGTTGTTTACACAACCAGCGGGATAATGACCAATGAAATTCGCCGGCCAATAACCCTACATACATGACGTTTTAGCATATAGCAAATAAATTCTTCTCAATTGAGGTAAGGGAACGGATCGAAAATCCTAAATTCGTCAAAAAAATTTTATAATTATAAATAAATTAAAAAGTATATTTTATAATAATTTAAAAAATCTGGAATTATTCACAATATCTACATAATACAATTTTGTCAATTAAAACAATTTATTCTAAAAAATAAAATAAATAATTTGAAATAAATAACTTAAATATAATAACAATAATAAGTTCAGTCTATAAAAAATAAAATTGCATTTTAATAATAAAAAAAAACACCGCAAAATGGCCGTCAAATTAATATTAAAATTTTTCATGTTTTTTTTTCAAATTTATAATTATGGCAAATTTTAAGGAATTTTTCGGCAATTTTACAGTTTTATCATCTTCAACGCGCACTTACTATAAATAAAGAAAGTACTAAAGCAAATTATATTTTTTGTAATAATTTTGAAATTTTAGTGTATTTTGAATCGGTTTTTAGTCAATTCTAAACACCTAGAAATAAAAACAGTTGAAAAACATAATTCGCATTAACACTTAACCCATCAAGGGCCCATAGGGTCTGGCTTACACACACAACCAGATTCAACAAGCACATAGTCCTGCCCTGTTAACGTCACAGGCCCCAATGGAAGCACTAGGAATAAATAAGGCACGTAGGTCTGCGTACATGAACCACGGACTACTGAGCATTCACTGGATCTGTCGAGAATAAAATAATGTGTGAATAAGAAGTCTAATGTAGTAAAATGTAGCGCCCGTGTGCAATGGCGCCCTCTACTACAGGGATGGAGAACCAATGGCACGTGACACAATATTTTGGGCACGTCACTGATCAGAAATTCATTATGCACTAAGAAAAAAATGTAAAGTAGATATTTTATGACGAGCGTTTTTGCACCATAGGTAAAGCCGCCTCTGGTGAGATTATTTGCGAATATGATTTGATTGATTAATGTACCTATTTTAGATTAATAAGTCACTCTACAAAGGTTACATGTGATCTTTTCGTTAGTTTATCTATACTTCTATACTATTATATAAAGAGGAAACTTTTGATTGTTTGTTTGTATGTATTGAATAGGCTCCGAAACTACTGGACCGATTTGAAAAAAACTTATTAATTTGCCAATAGAAAGTAAATATTTGTACGTCGCTAGGAATGGCGAAGCACCGATATAAGTCAATTTCCGTCGGTTTCAATTTTAAATAATTATAATTTAGACAGAAGTCGAGCAATTTGTTCTATATTCTATCTCTACGTTCGTATGTGACTGCATCTGTCGTACGACAAGGATAATAAATTGTATTTATTTTTATTAAATTATATAAAAATATAATGCATTATGTGGATCTATTTTTAAAATTAATATATTTCAAAATGATGTTAATAATTTATACATATACAGTAATGCCCCGCTTTACGCGAGGGATACGTTCCGGAAAAAACTGAAATTCCCGCGACTTTACAGAAATTGATGACTACATTATGTTAATACGCACTCTTTCGCGTAATGCGGGGCAATTGAGCGCGAAATTTGAATTTCGCGTTATAGTGAAACCGCGCATAACACAGTCGCGTAAAGCGTGGTATTACTGTATGACTGCTTTTACGCTTGAATTGATGAAAAAACTTACTCGCAAACTTCAAACACAACTTGCTGTAGTAAATCAGGGAATTTCTGAACTATAGTAACGGGCTGCCCGGATGTAAGGGAGACCCCGTACATGGGCGCTGTAGTGTTATATCGAGTGCGACAGAGACGGGCGCCCCCACATGACGAGCTGGAGCTTGAAGATAGGATACCTGGGATATTGTTTGACCGACCTGGAAATTAAATATATTCATAAACAACCACTTTCAAATAAAGTGACTTAGACGTCTTTCGGGATATAAATAAACGAGTGTGTCCTGTCAATTTGGATGGTGCTAGACTATTGCCTGATGACATTATCTCAAAAAAAAAAAGTTATACGTACAATTCTTTTTTTAAATAATACCCTAACAGCAAAATTCAAATCCTTTTAATATAAAATAGTCATTTTTGGTCTTGAGTGTTCTATATTTGAGTTATTCTGGTGCTACAGTACTGAAATGCTTTTGCTAATGAAATATTATTCCTGTTTACCTGTTCGATTACTCGTTCGCGGGGTTGCATGTGTCTCTTCAGCTAAACCCATATGAGCTTCAAGGAGAGCTCTTCTCATGAGCGTAGGATCCAAGGTTCGAGGTCCAGCTCTTCCTTGCCGAACAGAATGCAATCCAAATGTTCCAGATTTTAATGCTTTATTCACTAAATGCCTGAAAAATACATTAATATTTTAAAATGCGCCATCTATCCGTTAATTTGGGAGTTATTAATGCCTATAATTTCCGATAGATGTCGCAATTTATTATTGGCAGTTTTCTGATAATAATACGTCTTTTATTCCATGTTTGAATGGTTTGAAAATATTATTAGAGTAGGTATAAGATGTTAATTTCTAAATGACTTCAAAACTATTACTTAAATATCGTTACAATGAATTATTGTTTTAATGATGTATACAACGTATAAAAAATTGTACTCCTACTTTTAAAACAAATGCCTTTTTAATAAGTGTCATCGCAGTTTGAATTTGCAATTCCTTGTGTAATAGTTTCTGTATACTACACTCATGCTGTGGATAGATCTGCTGAGGTCAATAACCGTAACTCGGATAATAATCTACATAACAAACTCCAATCTTCTATGTAATTATAGTATATAGTGTAGTATATGACCGCACGCCTGATCTTAGAGTTTGGTTGGCGAGCAGCGCATCTAAGTTGAACTCTTAGCCACTTTCAAGCTAGACACGCAACTAGTGTAGGCAGTGAAACGTTTTCTGTATTGATCAAATAAACGACTATTATGTTCTACAGGAAATATATAATGAAATACCTACAATATTGGCCTGGCTATAAACCATGCTAAGCTGGAATGTGGTCAAACGAAATCAGTAGCGAGAATAGAATACTTACTTGGGGTATGGCGTTCCATCAGGGCCTGGACAATCAGTATTTTGTAAGGCATCTCCCCAGGCGTATTTTAACCGTGGCCCACAGTCTGCTGCTAGGCAACACGCCACGAACACCTGTAATTTATAATATAATAATTATTATAAAATTACTTTCATATATACAGTGCGACCTTGATATAACGATACTGAAGGGAATCAGAAAATAATTCGTTATATCAAGTAATTTGTTAAAATGAGGTTCGTTATACAGAGGTTAGGTTGGTCTACGATTTGTTTTAACAAGGTTAAAAAAATTATTAATCTCAGCTTTATATAGGTACTAATCTGTTTTCCCTGTTATAGCGAACGATTTCGTTAAATAGAGGTAAATAATACTTTCTTTTCATATTTTTCAAATTATGAAAATGCGTTATAAAAAGGTTTTTATCAAATGTATTTGTAATGTAAAGATACATTTTTGCATTAGCTCGGGGATTTGGAAAAATGATAGAAATCGTTATATTGAGGGTCGTTACATTAAGGTTACTCTGTATTATTGTTTCAAATTATTCGCGCAAACTATTTAATTAGTTTGAATTTCTTATCGATAACTAACATTAGGTTATAATGTATATGTATCGTCTTCTTTTGTTTTGAAATAGTTCTAAACAAAATGAATAAAATTTATTAAGTTATTTTTTGTTATTAATACCTGATTAAGTTCAGTTTTAATTGTTTAAAATTAACATTTAACTCGTGAGAAATCCGCTTAAATGAAATTGTTTATAACAATGCAATATGATAAAATAATAACGCCTACGTATTCTCATTCCCAGGACACGGAAAGAAAGGGGACCGACAGCAACGGTTAAGTTAACGATATACGTACGTGTATATTACAGCTTATTTATGGCAAAACTTGGGACATTATTATTATTTCTAGTCAAGTTTAATGTTCCCAGATCGATTCCAGTCAATTTATTTATCCCTACTAATATTATAAATGTAAATGTGAGTTTGTTTGTTACGTTTTCACGCAAGAACTACTTAACCGATCATCATGAAACTTTGTACACATATTTTTGGAGGTACTAGAAGTAACATAGGATACTTATTATTAAATATATATTACTATATATATTATATATATTACTATATTTTCAGCTGTTTGGAATCATATTGATTCATTTCTATGACTTAAATGCGAGCCAAGCCGCAGGTAAAAGCTAGTATTTTATAATGTTCACGTATGCAGTGGTCGAAATAGACCGGAACGCACTGAAACGCCGTACAAGGTTCATGAAAAGTTCTCCTTACATCGTTCAGGTTTGACAAATCAAGTGTTTTTTAAAATAATACATTTCCGGAAATAAAAAAAGAAAGGAAGGAATAAAATGAAATGACGTACACATTTTTATAGTATTTCAATTCAATTTGTTTGGATTGGTGCGCGTGAGCTGTCGGCCCGTTCTAACCGGTATGTAGGCCGCGACCGCATGACACGGTTCCCGCGACCACCTCAGTCCATCTTCAGCAAACAAAGGAATATGGTATGGCCACCATAATATCTATGGGTGCATTATTTACCGTTTTTTCTCAATATTTCCCAATTTAAATACTAGTTGTAATTAATTATATATTGTTAGTGAAAATTTATTCAAGTTGTTGTAAAGCCATAGAGATTATATATTCAGTTACGAGATTGAGTAAAAATTAATGTAGTTTTCTGTTTAGTGTTTTTCATGTTAATATTAGTAACATTAAACTTATAATAGCTTTCTAATTTAATTACAATTACATAAACAATTGACAGTTTCAAACGACATAAATTAACATCCGGTTGTCAACACGTATTTATGTCGGAGTAAATGGAACAAACATTCGCGGTTAATACTTTCTGATGTACTACTATAAAAGCATTTCTTTTGTCCAGTATAACTTGAAAATATATTATTATCTTTATTACTTAGCTTTTATAGTTGGTCAGACTCGTTCTTAGAATAGAAAACAAACTCTTTATGTGATGAAGTCGTATTAGGTGCAATATTTACCCGCCGCTAATAGTCGTTTACCGTTGCGCTTATTCTGATTATTTTCTAAGCTTTGCAGCTATCGTAGTCAACGAGTAGCACACATTATTTTCATATAGAAAAAATAATCGTAAGCCTCGAGTTACACCAACTTGCAAATGTATGACCAAAGCTCCTTTTAATTTGCGTAATACTAACATAAAACAATTCCTTGAGTTTATTGTACTCTTTTGTAAAGGAAGTCATTACATATAAATTACAATGAAGTACATATTATTTATTGATTACGTGTGAGTCCCTATAGACATGTCAACAAGGGATTTCAATAAAAGTGAAACTTGTTAAATAAAGAAAAAGCAGCGAAAGTATAGCTTCAACTCTGGTCCATTGTATGTTGAGCACGTTTTAAAACTGAATTTCAATTCTTACTTCTAACTGAAGCAATCTTGCCTACATGAATTTTATGTAGAAAGTTCTATGTTGAATTATTTATCTTAGTATATACTGTGCTATTCTCCAACTCTACGTTTTAATACTATTTGGTTTAAAAATACTAACGTGTACTCAACCTCTCAGCTTATTAGTGGCTGGAAAACATGTGTCCTATGCACGCCATATAGAAGGGAATCCAATTCAACACTACTTTATACATAGTTCTTCCTATATCGAAGGGGCTATAAAAATATTCACCGAGGTTTTTTAATAGATTGTTTTATCAATTCTGTGACTGTGATATGACCTTCATTACTTTAAAATTAAGTAGAGATTTCGTTCGTTCGTGACTGAACTGACATTATTGTTTATCGGTTTTTATAGAAAACAGGTAAGTTTAAACAATTTGAGACTATGTTGGTGGCTATCACGTTTATTTTGTTTTTTAGTTTAACAAATAAAACAAGCAACTGTAAATAAGAAAAGGAACATTAAACCAAAGTACATTACTCATAAATATTACAGTGAAATAACAAAACAACAAAAAAAAACCATCAAATACCAAAATAGGAAATAATAGCATTCTTTGTACGTCTTTTTGTTATTAGCATCATTAGGGCAAAGTTTCTTACAGTTTGGCAAGTTGTTCTGTTTATGGGACCTGCTATCTGTCGGTCAGTCAACCTCTAATGACACGTTAATAAGCTTAGACGGCGCGCGGGCGTCGCACGTAACTGTAAAAAGAAGATAACACCCCACCTACTGGATACCTTTTTTACCTAGCTCCTGATGGTACGCTGGCTGCGCATGCATAGGCAATGAATCATTGGAGCATGGAGCTGATGAGTTTACTTTAAGATTAGTATCTGGGGTTAACAGTAGGTTGTTTGTAACTTCCTGTACGGGCTTTGCACTCAATGCAAGCTTTTTGCATTCGTTATATATAATTAGCATAAATTTTCGTTTAGTAACTAAAGCTCGTATTTAAAAACAATGATCGAGCGTAGTTTGAACTGTAATTACGAGATCATTACTCGAGTGTGGAATTTGTGCTTAAGTACGTTGCTTATTCTAAAAGCAAAAGCATCCTTCACTAAAATCCCGTTTCAAGTAGAGATCATTACTTGAGCATAGTTTCTAGATACGGGTCTAAATCTATAAATAATAAATAGTGATTTTCATTCAATTAGTGTATATTCAACTTTATATATAACTATATATATATAAGAAGATAAAAATAAGTATCGTATCGTACGTAAGCTATTTGTGTGTCATTTAAATAACGAAGTATATTAATAAATATTCCGCTTCTTGAAAAAAAATTCATAATGTGTCAATAATCAACACATCTTGTCGCTGAATTAACATTTCTTGGTATTATTTCATATTATTAGTCTGTGGTATTATTATGATGATATTATTGTGATATTGCGTTACTATTAATTTAACAGTACGTTAAGATCGGTTTAAAAACATCGGTTAATATTTCACGTTTAATTGTAATTCATAAATTAAATAATTTTAAAACTTTGCGGCGAATCTTACATATGTATATTTATATTTACAATAATCAGAATGAGATCTTATATTAAATGCTACTCTGTGGGGTAGTGTTTATATGTTGAAAACTACCCTACATTTCCGCTATTTTAGATCAACGACTTATATTATCTTATAAGATCCTAATAGGAATAAATATTAATTTTAATATATAAATGACCGGTTCAAGTAACTTGAGCAATAAAATAAACAAGTTTAAATCGAAGGAAAAAGTTTTTCTCCATCACTTACCAATTGTAAATAAAAATATATCGATTTGACACACATTTTATAAATTAAACTGTTATAATTTCACTAAAAGATATCGATTGTATGTTATGCGACACACTTTTACACGCAAATTAGTGTCCGAAAATGAAGACGATACATTCGCACGAACGATGAGGGCGTGCGGACGACGCACTGCCCGCGCTGACAACAAGTGATGTTCATTATAACGGGAATCTCAACTCGGGAGCGCTCGACTTGCTTGGTTCCTACTTGCAATAGCGGTCGCCCTCTCCGCAAAAAAACAAGAAGCGCCATCTATTGTAAAATAACGTAACTTCTACGTATTTACAATATACTATTGTCGTGTATACATCGCAACCGTAGACAAACGAATACAAGGCGATGAAGTTTCAAATATGGCCGCATGGCCCGGTGACAGCGATTTGGCACACATTTCAAAACAAAACAATATTAAAAACCTGGATTCCCATAATATTATTCAATATGTGGATGCTAGTTTTAGTGAGGAAATAGAAAATAGAGTTAATAGTTTTACTGTTATTAAATCGGAAGAGAAAACTGAGCAATTATGTGTGACGCCGCAGATACATGACAATATATCTCTGAAACAACAAACTACTGATAATGAGGAAGAATTCTCTTTGTACGTAATTGTTATTGTATTTTATTTGTCACAAATATACTGCATAATGGTTACAAATTATTAACATTTGCTTAATAAACACCGTACTCAGTTTACAATCAGCTGATTGTCAAAATAAGACCGTCCCTTTCTCTCACACCGTTTTTATGTATATCAACCTTTCGGTCATATTTCAATTTTGGGCATTCTATTTTGGTACATTACCATCACGGTATGGTGTAGAAATACTTAGTAATTATATTTATCTCATGTATTTAAACAGACTTTTTGTAATATTGTAATTAAAAGCATTATAATTTTTACTTTATGTGTCTTTGTAGTGCAAATATAACAAAATATGGTAAATGTTTTATCATAGAGTTAGTTTTACTGAAAATAGAGCAAATTTCAATTAAGAGAAACACAATATATGTCTTAGTATTATTACATTCATAGTTATAAACACATTTTAGAAGCAAAGAAAGTGGCAATGATCAGAAAAGTTCACAAGTTGAGGTTACAAGCTCGGATAAAAGGAAAACCAAATCAGACATGGATGCGAGATACAAATGTGAATATGATGGCTGTGAACGCACATATAGTACTGTTGGCAATTTAAGGACACATTTGAAAACACATAAAGGTATATCTGTTTATTATTATAAGTTGTCTTTCTAAATTTGATGAAAACAAAACGTGCATATTGTAAAGAGAACTATTTATCTATCTATTGGCTTCACAAACTATGGTATGTTAATTCTTGAAAGATTTAAGGGATTGCTATTTGTTCCGTACCAAATCTATAAATTCATAGATAATTATTTCCTCTATTTAAATATTATTCATTTTGCTGGCTGGCAACATTCCTGTTCCCCCCGCCACCTTATTTCGTCCCGATGGCAGTGCCCTCTCGGCGACAGTGTGTGTAACTAGGAACAACTATGTGAACGCACGCGCTCGGGTCACCAGCGACAATAAATCGTGCACCATCATTCTATTCACCATTTTAACGCAATCAAAGGAAGTTTCGACTAATACAATAAACCAGCACCTAAGGATCGCTCCAGAGACGACAGAGAGGGAAAGCCGAGCCCATCGTGAGTACCCCTTCTTTTCCATTCCTGAATACTGTCCATCAGCCAGCGTTTTATATCACACACTATTTTAGGGCTTTGCCAATATGGGTAGATAAATTTCCGATAATGCTGTAATTTATGTTTTTGGTGAAAAATAGTCCGTCAAGTATATTTATGATTTTTAAATTTCATTGTTGATGAAAAAACATAATTTCTAGGTTTTTTGTGTTTAAAATTACTGCAATTTATAGGAGTACAAATTTAAGTGATCAGTGAGACGGTTATTGAGTAGGTCTCTTACTTCATTTTTAAGTTAAATAAATATTAATAAATATTTTCAGGTGAATACAGATTTAAATGTCCAATGACATCATGCAGCAAAGCTTTTCTAACATCATATAGTTTAAAAATTCATGTCCGAGCTCACACAAAAGCGAAACCTTTTCAGTGCAACTCTGGTGGTTGTCGGAAAGCTTTTAATACTTTATACAGGTAACTATTTAAAATTCTTATTTTTATAGAAGATTAAGGAATTATTAAGCAAGTGCATGAAGTTCAGGAGTAATCGGTGAAATTTCTCAAATTACTCCACTTGGTGTTCGATAAGCTGGTGTGGTCTATGATCAGAGGCAACTGCTTCCACAAACAAATAGCTGCTGACAATAGTAGTCTCCATTATAATGTCACTCAATTAACAGCGATCAGCTAGTTTATTACTAACCTAGCAATACGTAGGTGCTTTTATATATGTATGTATATTTTAAGATACTATGCATTTAACATTGTATCTTCAGGTTACGAGCACATCAAAGGTTACATAGTGGTGATACGTTCAATTGCCAAGCAGGTGGATGCGTCAAATTCTTTACAACACTTAGTGACTTGAAGAAACACATACGGACACACACACAAGAGAGGCCTTACAAGTAAATATATATTTTTAGTAATTTTATGCAAGTACACTTCAAATATTGAGATAATTGATACTTTAGGGAAATATCTGCATACTGTAGTCGTTTTTGCTATGCTAGCATGATGAGATGAACGTACATAGTAAACGCGATAAAATGATACAATTACACAAATTGGACTA
The DNA here is from genome assembly GCA_028551675.1 of Tineola bisselliella. Classification (NCBI taxonomy): domain Eukaryota; kingdom Metazoa; phylum Arthropoda; class Insecta; order Lepidoptera; family Tineidae; genus Tineola; species Tineola bisselliella. Next base: position 85,411 of record JAPWLS010001034.1, read on the forward strand.
ATAGTCAATCTGCCTACAACTTACTCTCTAAAACAAGCATGCGTGTGCGCCACCAGCACTTAGAACAGTATAATTGTATTTTAATAATAAATGATTTAATATAATTCTTATTTAAATACACAAAAATTACAGATGTGCTCTAGAAGGTTGTGGGAAGTCATTCACGGCATCACACCACTTAAAAGCTCATTCCAGAACACACTCTGGTGTCCGCCATCTTACCTGCACAGCTCCCGGTTGTTCCAGAACATTCTCCTCGCCAAATTCTCTAAGAACACATACGAAAACTCATCAGGTATGTCCTTACCTGTATATAAAGTAACTTAAGCATTACTATACCAAAACCTTTCTATATCATGGGGAGTATTGCGAGCTCAAACGTGTTGACGGGTTCCCTCTAACCTTACATGAGTTAGCATTCAGTTTACGACCAGGTAACATGTAAAATTAGCAAGTACAAAGTGGTCACATCTGTTATAAAATAATGTTATTCGCCTTTTGAAGAACACACATGGTATAAATAGCTATAATTGTGAATAACTACTACAAGAAACATTCAAAATCGTAATAAGATTAGATATTTTAATTATGCAACAGGGAGGTCTAAATATCTTTAACATAAATTCAAAAATATTTTCTTTTAAAATTTATTAATAATTTTCAACGCTGTCGGTAATACCGAGGATATTATTGTCTATGGTATAAAGTTTATCTCTAGTATGCACGTATGAAGTTATAATAAACGAACTTTTGTTAATGTTTCAGGTGGTCGAAAATACTATAAACGAAATTACAAAAACGAACGACGATATAATGAATTGGGATATTCTATCAGAATCTTTTGGAAGGATAACAACGGAATCTAATTCTACAGATGGAAGCCTCGAAGACATAACCAAAGTTAACCCACTAACTGATAATAATATTGATATAACTGAATTACTTTTTGATAATAATATTAACAATGCCAAATTAACTGTACCAAATAACTTAGTTGTAGATAATTTTGATTTGAGTGGTTTAGATGTAGAGCTTTCAGCTTATACTAATAAGGAGAAAGAAAAAGTGATTCAAGACAATTCTTGGGTCGATGTAAGCGATTTAGAACCTGTAAGTGCTGCGGTTGCTAATGAAAAGCATATGGAGATAAAACCAAAAGCAATGCAATTGGCTTTAGCTAACGAAATAGAAGTGCAAGCCCCATGGGTCGATGTCAGCGCTCTTGCAACCTCAATACCAGAAACCCCTGTAAGTATTAAAGATAAAACACCAGAGAATATTTTCACCCTGGCAACATTTGTTCCTACACATATGCAAAGTTATATTAATTTGCATTACGGTGAAGCAGCGCCCTCTGGCCATGTGTTAGCGGAAACTCCGCGTGTTTTAGAAATGACCGATAAAGTATTTAATGATACAGAATTAGTTACGAATTTAGAAACGAGAAAGTTTGAAGATGATATTGATGATTTCTTAAATGGTACTGTTACTACTCAGTTAGATGATAGATTGTTGAATACTCCATCGCCTACGAGAGTTCAGCAGAATATAGAAATTAATCCCGCTAACTCTGTTCTTTTCAACACGGACCTCGATCTAGAGGACACATTACTATTTGATAGTGAACCACCATCGGATATGTATGTTGTGAGAACGGAGAATATATTTGGTAAAGAAATAGCTAAACGCAACGCTTTGGAGAAGTTAGCCGCCGACGCCGGTATTTGCAGCTGCAAGGAATGTAAATGTGACCCTAGCGAAGGCGAGTGTAGACAATGCCATACACAAAATGCGAACAAAAGCGAAACTTCACAAGACAAATGTTCTTGTGTTGATTGCAAATGTGATCATGCAGCTATGAAGTGCGCAGTCGGATGCGGGATGGCAACTGATACCAATCACAATACATTTATACATTACCACAAGAGGCATAATGATTCAAGTTTAGAAGAACTGGGTCTTTACACTTTAGAAGAACCAGGCGAGGAGATCATTGACAATTTAAAATGTTGCTGCAAAGATGAACCACAAACATCCACTAATAAGTGTTGTAAAACACAAACAAAAGAATCATGTTGTAATAATAACAATGAAGACAGCTGTTGTGTTACAATTTGCTTGAAAAAGCTCGAATCATTTAAACAATTGTTGCTTGATAAGGATGTAGTTAAAGTATTAAAGACGGGTACGCATTTAAATATTACTTCAAGCTTATAACTTATCATTCAGTGGGGAAACTATGTTTTGGTGAGAAAAGTACATAATTAGTTTAACATATTCTTGCCTCACGCAAGTTTCGCCGCTGTTTTCGCTTATTCTGCATTTACATGTACAAAAACACACTAGTTATTCATGCATTCTTATGTAACCAAAACAGGGCACAATCTTTTATAAGTGATATTATTGTGTTTAATTTGAATTAACTGATATTAGCTTTAAACTACATCAAAACTTTGTATTTTATTAATGGGTACTATATCCTTTTCGGTGCTGAATTCGATTTGAGCAGAGGCGCAATGTGACCAAAATTCTATAATGATATTAGATTTGGATATCAGTCCTATGTAGATGTTTAATGGTCAGTTTATACCAATAAAGAAATATAGATATCAACCGTTTACGCAAATTGTGATTGGTGCAAACTATCTATTATTTTTCATACACTCTTTACAATGTATGAATAGAAATAAAACGGTGCCTTTTGTTATTGTATTTTATCATATATTGATTGTTGTGTAATTTTATACTTCATATTCTTTATGTAAAAATATTTTACCATAGTAACAGCAGTAAAAAGCTGTGTCTGGAATTTATAGATATTTTTATACATATTATTTAATTATAAGCGCAATAAACTATGCCAAGTGATTCTAGTCTTTATAACAAATACAATTATGCTTTTAAATAACTGTTTGTTTCATTTATATTTGTAAATTCTAAACCACTGAAGTATTTGGTGTAAAAATATTATGCCATTGCAGTTCATTTATATTATTTAATACTGCGTTTTTAGCTCCAAACATTTAAATGAATCACTCATTTTATGTCAGGATCATATTGAATTTATGCAAAATATTTTTGTATTAAAAAAACAACGAAAATTAACTTGATTACATTTAATATACATAAAAACATTGAGTAATCTAATATAAAATGAGATTCATTATTAAATCTAATTAAATTAAATAGGCAATTTTGTATTAATTACTTTCCTATGCACAATATCTACCATGAGTATTATGACTAGCCTATCTATTGCAACAAAAATAATGATAAACTATTGGCATATTTAAAAGTATGCCCACAGCGGTAGTTCTAGTAATTTGCAAAGTTAAACAGAGCAATAAATAGAAATACTGTAGACAATATATGTTATTGTGTATGTATAATTTCTTAAATATAAATAAGTAAATAACTACACTACTCTTTCATGTTTCTTGTTCAACGCCTCTTTTTCTTGTCATGCCTTCGACTCCGAGAAGCTGTTGCCCGATGTCCTGGAGATGATTGTTCAGAGCTACATTCATCGCTATCGGTGCCCACCTGGAATATACCACGAAATCGATTATTGCAAATAAATGCCGAAAATGACAATTATATTCATTGATATTAAGTTATAGTCTTCAACAACACTGAATATTTCTAGTAGTCAAAAAGGCTAATTTAAGTTAATATATGTACAAATTTAGTTTATATCAAATACTAGCTTTAAGCAAACAAAAGAAACCGCAAAATAATAATAAAATTTGCACTTACCTTGTCATAGTGGTGGTTTTCACTTTGATCATCACTAAGCGTGACACAGGCCAGCAGGCACGCCAGTTGGAAGGCTGCCCCTATGTATAAGCCGTACCTAATCAAGGTACTCACATAGTCCTCAGCAAAAATTTCACTGGGAATCATTTCGAAGTTAAATGCAGACAGATCGATACTTAGTACAAAGTCACTTAAAACTGTGCAGTGTTAAAACGACAATGCAAATATTTATTTCTACATTCAATGTACACATTTATACAACAAAACTAATGATTAATTGTTCATAATATTGAAGAAATGATTCTAAATAGATAACACCGAAACGCAATAACAAAAGCTCCGAACTGCAAACTTCAAATATGATGAGAATCTCTATGTTTAGTCTATGGCTTGTCAGTTTAGTCGTGTATACGAATATAATATCCCGCCAATTTTAAATAATATTGGCGATTTTAGTTGGTAATATCACAAATTGTGATAGAATTGTATATGTTTCTTGATCGCACGTGAATGAATGTTACATGATAAATTAATATTAAAAACCAAATTACTTCCACCACTCGTTAACAAATAAATCGGCGTGAAATGAATACGTACTTTATTGCTGTAAGTACCTATAATAATTGATTATGCAATTAAACACATGAAACGTGTAAATTAGAACAGGCATTTGTTTAAATATGAATCGTTACATTTTGGGTATGTCATGTAATTATGAAAAGTAATTAATTTAGTTCAAGTTCGCGATAATAAATGTTGATTATTTGCATTTTAGTTTCTTTAATATGGATATCGTTTTTAACAAATTCATTGGGAAATATTCGTGTCGAATTAAGAATTAGGGGTGACTCCGACAATGAGATGGACATGAAAGTTGCTCGACAATCTGATATGAGTAGAAAATTTGTTTTATATGGGAGGATACGGAAAGAAATGGCTCTTGTAAGTGAATTTGATCTCGCTAAAAACAAACTTGAGGATCTGTGTTATGTGTAACTGTTATCTGTTTTAATTGTCAATTTATATTTAATACTTTAGTAATAATAGATATTATATAAAAAACAATATCTTGTGTTTTAAATCCGTAGGTTTAGTTAGTATAATATCTACATTAGAACAAGAATTCCCCCTATCACGAGGATCCAAAGTCTTCGATTAAAATTCGGATTAAATTATAAAAAATAACGGAATACTAAGATAGTAATTAATATATTTTTTAGTATTATGCGAGTTTTAGTATTATATTTCAGATGACACTATTAGATCAATTTAATTCCAATGTGATATGCTCACCCGTGGCAATTCTATTGTCGTTAGCTCAATTTGCTCACGGATCAGAAGAAGCCACTTTAAACGAGTTAGAGAATGCAATTGGAGTGAAAAGAAAGGAGGTAAAAAATTACATGCAATTTATTTTTAACAATCATAAACACTATGGTTGCCTGGCAGAGATCACTATTTAGTGTCAAGGCTGCCTTTTGTTTTATGTATAATACCATTTTCTTTACTAAAATAAAGTTATTATTATTACTATAGAACATTTAAAATATTCATTTTATGTAGATTCCCAACGAATCATCAAATTTATTAGACTTAGTAAACATCATAGGCTCTCATACAATGGTGACAAGGTTGTTTATCGCACGCACACTGAATTTGAGGCCCAAGTTTAAAGAAGATGTATTGAAGACTATGCCATCGCAAATACGTGCTATTAATTTTATTGAAAAAGCCAGTGCTGCCAGATTGATTAATAATTGGGTAAGTTGTATTTCTACTATTCAGTATGGCATATGTATCAAATCTTTTTAAATTAAAGAATTGTAAGCAGTCTAATTAGAATTGAGGCTAGTCAGACGAATCGGGATTATACGACCACTTTAAAGAGTAACACTTTTGAAGTAACTAAGACGCCTTTAGAGGTTAGCTTGCATAACTGGATAATACATATCACAGCATAACGAAGTCTACTGGCGTAATTAGCTGATTAATGTATTATAATTGATCATACACTAATGTTATTTATCTTTTCGTCTTTTTTTATTATAATAAAATGTAAAATATTTATAAAAGTCGCTTATCGAGAATGACAAGATACGCGAGATTTAAAGTATTGTTTCGAATTCCCAAAGTGACAATTGTTGCATAAATCAACTGTCACTTTGATTTATTAAAGCAATACAATTAAAGGTTAAGGATAGCTTCTAATTCCATTCAAAAATATATTCTTATATATTCTAGGTAAAGAAACAAACTAAAAATAATATAAGAAGCGTAATATCTAAATCTGATATAAACAAGAATACCGAATTAATTTTAATAAGTACTTTAGTTTTAAAAGTAAGTAAATACTTACATTAATACCAGACAAATATATTAATCTAATGACGAATTATATAGTTAAAAAAATAAGTTTGTATTGACCATAGATTTTTTATACTATTATCTATGGTTTTGGCCGTTTAATCAGCAATTTAGTTCTAATTTGGAGCCAACGGATGTGAGATTGTTTTTTTTTTTTTAAAAAACAAACAATTATTATGCAATCTTTTGTCCTATGATTTGTCGACTTACAAACCCTAGATTTTTTATAATAGCGCTTCATATAACTATGTGTAGCGACTTTTACTAGTCTATGGTATATACTAGTAGGATATGTGTTATATATGGAGTAATCTTCGTGTCTGGGGAGGTCGTTTCACAATTTAGTGGAACAATACAGAAAGGACTGCCCGAAATTTTCGTTCAAAGCATTCCATCACCTGCACGCTTTGGTCTCATGCAGTAGCGGCACTCTATGAAATTTTTATTTATATTTTCATTAGTGCGAGTGGCAGAATAAATTTCATCCAACTACTGCGGATACATTCCACTCTTCATCAGGAGATAACAGAATTGCAATGATGTCTCAAAGGGAAACTTTACGTTATCATGGAGATGGTAGTTTAGATGCTAAGGTAGTTTATGAATAAACTTTGAACCTTATTTTAGTGACGGAATGGTTAGCTCGTCCGGCAGAATGTTCCGGGTTCGAATCCCGCTTGGAGTAAATATATGTTTATTTATTCATTTACTTAAACTTAGCCTATTACAATATAAACATTATAATATTTAAAATAGCTTTATACAAACAATCAAAGAAATAGAAAAAATAAAGTAAAAAATTACATACAGTAATGCACCGCTTTACGCGAGGGATACGTTCCGGAAAAAATCACGTTAACTGAAAATCCCGCGACCATAGAGAAGTTGAATGACTACATTATGTTCATACGCACTCTTTCGCGTAATTTAATAATAAATTTGAATTTCGCGTTATAGTGAAACGGCGCATAACGGGGTCGCATAAAGCGGGGTATTACTGTATACACTATAAAGTAATAAACAATATTTAAAGAACCATAAATAACAAACACTGCGGCTAACTTAATGCTAAACATAATGTACTCTGTACTAGTTTTAACTGTAATGATGGTAGTAGGTATATGTATATAGAATTGGTATACTTGTTCTGATTTTAAATATGTATATTGTTAAGTATTTATAATTTGATATTAAATATTAGTTAATAGAAATACCGTTAAGAAACAACGCGGGACAATTTCTAATAGTTCTACCAAACAATAGAAATGGTTTGAGAAACTTGCTCAACGCAATAAAAACAAATCCAAGTCAGTTGAATGATGCATACACACGTATGTCGATGACAGGAATCGAATTGAAAATGCCAAAGTTCAAAATTGAAACGGAATTGAACCTCGAGCCTCTACTCAAACTTGTAAGTTAAATAAACACGTTTATATTATATGAAATTATTTAGAATATCGATTGGATATATTATAAATTAATCGATTACTAACTAAATTATATTTTATATTGTTTAGAGAAGATATTTATATAAATTAATGTAATTGTTTTATCGAAAATAAAATTTCCAGTTAGAAAAGCTAAATGTACAGTAATGCCCCGCTTTACGCGAGGGATAATTTCCGGAAAAAATCGCGTTAACTGAAATTCCCGCGACCATAGAGAAGTTGAATGACTATATTATGTTTATACGCACTCTTTCGCGTAATTTAATAATAAATTTGAATTTCGCGTTATAGTGAAACAGCACATAACGGGGTCACGTAAAGCGGGGTATTACTGTAGTGGCATTTCAGTCATGTGTAGAAGATCTAAGAATAACGTCGTTTTGTGTTTATTTTTATTGTATTACCGATAACATGTTATCTATATTGTACATAAATCTACTTATTTAACAGCTAGGAGTAAAAAATATATTCCCTCCCGGCGACGGTTTAACTCGTATGATTGAAACGAAAACCGTCCACTTGTCTGGTGCATTCCAAAAATGTGTCATAGACATAAGCGAAGGGACTGCGATTGGTGGAGCTGTAACAAATTCAAGTGGTAATGATTTCACATGTTTTCATTCATAAAGGCAGACTTCATTGACTCAAAAAAGGAATTCTTTTTTCAAATTTATTTATTTATACTATATACTACACTTTTTTTACTATTCACCTATTCGCGGCCGTAACGATGGATTCTCATCAAGTACTTTTTTTCGCAGCTCTCTTGAAACGAAGTGAAACTAAAAAAATTAATGTAAATCATCCATTTTTATTCTATATCGTTGTGAGAGGTGAACAAGTCGTTGCCGGCATTTATAATGGTCCAATAAGCACGTTAAGAAATCAAGATGTCAGTGATGATGATTATAATCAATAAAACATATACAAATATAAAACAAAATAAATGAAAATATTTTATGTGGTTTACTATTCTTGTTTATATCATAAATATTCAATCCTATCTTATCATATCCCTTACTAATATTATAAATGTGAATGTGAATATGAGTTTGTTTTCACGCAACGACTACTCAACCGATCATGATGAAATTTTGTACATATATTTTTGGAGGTACCTACTAGAAGTAACATAGGACACTTTTTACTAAATTATTTTTTACTATAAGTAGTTTCTAATTGACTATAGTTGGTATGATCTCTGATACTTATTTAATGACTTAAATGCGAGCGAAGCCGCGAGTAAAAGCCAGTATAGTAATAATCCCGACATATATGAACTTTATTAAGTAACTGCTATGTAATCTAGGTTAGGTTATGGAAGCCTGATTAATCGGTAAAACGTCACGTCAGTAATAAGTACATAGAAATAATGAAAATAGGAAGTTAATTATGAAATAAAAATTAGTAACATTTAGACAGGCAGGTAAAGCTACGGTAGACAGACTGATGATGGTTATATGCCTAGTATATCGTCCCTGGGTAGTAACACTACTTCCAAGCGTAACACCCGTGAAGTAATCAGGTATAACCTGAGTATGTACAATTGTACATCTTCTTAATCCTAGCCACCTTTGCTATCAGGCGCGCCATCAGTAGGAGTGTGGTCATTTACTAAGTTACTATACAAAAAAAACCAATAGCACCAACTAAGAGCAACTTTATTACCGTATTTTAATTATTGCTTAGAATTTTATCACAAATGTATATTGCACCTGTAAATCGAAATCTTTATTTAACCATGAATTGTTATGTACTTGGTAAATAATACATTATTTAATTTTCGAGTGGTTAAACAAGATTGATAAATTTATAGCGTACTTTTGCGGGTTACTATTTCGTATTATAATATTCTGATACATAGTCTAAAACTTGTATTCTTTATTCACAGTTTTGGTATTAACGTTGATATTTCTGGAAGTGTCAAGTGAATTTCGATTAGAATTTGTGATAACTAACATATCAAGTTATGAGCCTTCTCATATTAGTAGAAATTTAAACAAAAAAAGTAATTTTAAATTTATTCGAAATAATCATAGAACAAGAAATGCCAGTATCACACCAGCACGGGCGGGTAGTTCTATATTATATTTAAATGGAAATATTAGGAACCGAATGGCTATGGTAAGTTAACAAATTTTATTATTCATATAGTATATACTACGTATTTATATTAACAAACATTTACCGCATGCGGTTTGCGGGAATATTCTACTATAAAATGCATACGATATGGATCGCATTTAGGGAAAATACATTGGTAAATAGGAAACGTCTACACATTGTGTAAATAGGTATTATATAAGAGTTATCGACCGGTGAGTTTCGATTCGAGTTTCACACGCTTAGTCGCTATCCTCATCGCGGGATAACGCCCGAGTTAACGACCAATAAAATTAGGCCATATAATTAGGGTGGTTTTGAACTGAACTGTATCTAAATGTTAAAATATAAAACTAAGTTTATTACTTAGTCGAAATATATCTCTAGATATATACCAGTACATTAAGCTTTAAGGATTAAGCTAATTAGAAACTAGATATAGAACTAGCATAAAGTAATACAATAAAGCCACATACATAGTTACAATATTCGTTGTGTCTACTCCATAATTAATTTTTGATATACTACCAAAGAAGTAATAAAACACACGGTTACCAACTTGGAAATAAATTAAACCCCTCGACGTTTCAATTACGAGAAGAAATCTTACATTCAATTTTAACTCGCTAGAAAGATACTAATTATCCCTTAAAAGGCCCAAATGGAGAATTGATTTTTGTGGTACAGGAAATTGGATTTCTGGACACAAAGAGGGTGTATGCAGAATTTAATTAACTTTTGAGCAAAACTATCAATTTCATTAGGGGACAAATAAACACATATGTATTACTAACTGTGTAAGACGATATTTAGCACATAAATAATGATTATGTAAACAATCTTCCATATTTTATCAAAATTATTGAATTTAGTTTCTTAAATAAACTTTACACAATTACATAAATACTACAAAGTTATATTCAATCAAATTAATACAAAAATTAAATTTACCAAAAAAACACATAAATTATTATTATTATTTTTTTATTTTAATTAAGTGAATTTTTTGTAATTCTTTTTGAGCAAATAAATGTTTTAAACCTTAAATACAGAATGTCTGTAGAAGATTTCCAATCACGGAGGCAACTCGGTAAAGGAGTGTAAATACATTTTTAAGAAAAACTCTGACGTAACACTAAACCGTAAAGCCGAAGTAAAAAATAGTAATTATTAACGTTTTTAGACAACATTGTTAGATGAGCCTCTACTAGACGTGGTGTGTTCGCCAGTATCTCTTATCACTCCATTAGCTGAACTTGCAGTGGGTACTCAAGCTAATACAAAAACGTTACACGAATTGGAAAATGCTATCGGATTTAAACAATCTGAGGTTAGTTTGAAATCTATGTTTGACATAACTTTTAGTTTCATATTTACTAAATAGTATTGATAGATTGAAATTAGCTTTTTATATTGATCCAAATTCAATACAATAATATAATATTTAGCCAATGGTATATTCTATGTTTAACACTAGATTTACCAAACCAGTCAAAATGACTGGTTTTGCAAGATCAAATTAAAATTCCTACTGCGTGTAACATTTTATTTAATTCTTCTAATCTTCTTTAATTTATAACAGAAGAATTAGTTTTATGAATTTTATATTATTATTTTATATGTTTGTAACAAATATATACTTTTTTGGTTTTGGTAGAAATAGGTATATTTAAGCTGGTAAATCTAGTGTTAAGTCCGTACAAGGATAGAGATATATCCTTTAATACCAATATATCTTAGAGTGGCGAGTGCTAGCGCGCTACTACATTGTCTTATGCCAATCTCGAGGACGAAAACTTAAGTATAAATGTATATATACTATATAATCTGTACTGTAAGTGTAAATCAAAGATCTTTATATATTTCAGATTCATAATCACATATCAAAATTAAAATTTGAAATTGTGACCACACATTTAACATTAGCTACGAGCTTGTATTTATCAAAAAAATATATGTTAATGCGAAAATATGTCGAGGAAATATCGCGATTCCATTCAGAAGTACAATCTATTGATTTTCGTATAAAAAATAGAGCTACGAAAATTATCAATAATTGGGTAAGTTATATTTCTGCTTTCCTAAGATCGTAGGGGCATATACGTTTTGTCAATAAGGCCGTTGTAGTCACTCAACCATACTCTATGCTAACTAATTTTTTATTTATTTCTATTATTATAATAAAATTGGACGTCGAGCCAACCAACTTTAAGATAGAGAGTTGTGCAGAAGATAATAGCGGAAAGTCATACTAAAAAATCTAATTTAATTTTTAGGTAAAAGAACGAACAAAAAGTAATGTAAAGGAAATTGTAACCCCATCAGATATAAATTCGGATAATATGCTAATTCTAATAAGCTCTTTATACTATAAGGTAGGTAAAATAAAGTGTAAGTTACTATGTATTTTAGCCTTAATCAATCTTTAATCATTTATTTTTATGAATTGATTTTTTAAAATAAAAATATAAACTTCTTCCTTATTATTTTATTAATATAATAGTAAATAAAGTTAATAAATCAATTTAAAAATTCTTATTACATTATAAACGCTTTAAGCCGCATAAAATCGTCTTAGTTGAATTGTGTTCGCGTACAAATTAAATACTTAACCTTAAATAAACATACGAAAAAATTTCAACCAGAGTGAATGGGCGAGTCCATTTCGGTCAGATACAAGGCAGGAGGTATTCCATTCCTCATCAGGACCAATAAAACACGCAATGTTAACTGTCACATCAGAGATGCTGTATGGCGAGAGCAATAACCTTGATGCTAAAGTAAGCATAAGAATTCATTTACATCTTTCTAAAGTGTAATTGCTTCTAGTTTTTCAATTCGAACAAAAATTTCATATGAAATGAAAATCGTTTACTAGCATAGGGCAGGCACTAAAGGCGTGCGCTTGTTCACTGTCAGATTCTATAATGGCTTCGGAAAGGCGTATGACCACAGACCACAAGAAATTCGCCAATCATACTGTACATAAAATAATTAACAAAAAAAAAACTGAATTTTTATTCAGAAAAAAGAAAATAAGGCATGTCACATAATTCGCAATAATATATAATTCACAAGAATTAAAATCAGGTATCAGCCCACAATAATATGAAAAGAATAGAAGTACCTAGTTAAACTTTAATAACGAATATAATTTTACTTATATAAAAAACTAGGCAATAAATTAATCTACATAAATAGGTATTTTAACGAGTAGGTACTAACTAAATGTGCTATGTAGATGTTTTGTTTTTCAGTTAGTAGAAATACCAATGAAAAATACAAACGAGAAAATGATAATAGCTGTGCCAAACAAAGTGGACGGTTTGACTGATTTATTAAAACAAATACAAAATAATCCGTTGCTGTTGAAAGATGCGTTCGCTGAAACAAAACAAATGATATTGGATTTTAAAATGCCTGAATTTGAAATTTCAACTGTGTTAAATTTGAAGGTGCTTCTTGAAAATGTGGGTATCATCTTTATCAACCCGGTTGATACGTATATCTAAAATATTGTACTAGTTGACTTGACAGACTACTATAAAAATAATTGTATAACAAAATCAGTAGTCTGGTCCAGGGGTTCCCAATTTTTTTCAGCCCGCGGCGCGGTTTCAAGTTTATTATTTACCCTCAAAACCATTCTTAAAAAAATACTCGCGAATATTTATGGTTCCGAATCATGATAGAGGATAGTATCACGGCGCCCGTCTTTACTTGCTACGGCGCACACTTTGGGAACCCCTGGTCTAGTCATATTACTTAAGTAACTAATCTAGTAAGAATAGAATCACATACTAAAGACAATATTTTCGTAGATAGGTGTAAATAACATATTTAATAAGGCAGAAGGAATAACGGAAATGGTACAAGGAGAAAAGATATTTGTAAATAAAGCCATACAAAAGGTCGTTTTTGAAGTTAAAAAAAATGGTACTATGAGTAAGTTATATGTCATTTAGCTGTCAAATACAATAATAATAAAAACAATTGCAATAATAAAAACAATTGCAATTAAATACCTTTGTTTTTATATCATTATTCTGTAGAGTACACTAAAATACTTTAATCATTTTTAGAAAAAACAACTAACACATCTGGTTTCAATTCATCAAAACTTGTAACGAAATCGCTACACATAAATCGTCCGTTTTTATTCTACGTAATCGTAAAAGGCGAACAAATACTCGTTGGTATTTATAACGGTAGAAGCGCAGAAGAAAGAGAAAAGAGATATAACAAAGAAAAGGAAGAAGCGAATGATAAAACGTAAAATTTAATTGATTAAATTTGTTTAAATTTATTTATATTTCGAATTTATTCTCACGATGATTAGTACAAGGTATTGTTATAAAACTCAACGAAAAGAAGAAATTACCTCTATATTTATTTATGTAGGTATAATTTTTGTTTTTTAATATACTGTTTTTTTTTATTTAGCTGCAACTTCCGTGCATAAACGTATTTTGCTCAGTAGTAATAATAAAAACTGTACAACACGGAATTTGAGGCATTTTACTAATATGTAGTTATATAATATTATTATGAATCATCTAAATAATGCAATAAGCCAATAGGCGTCTATAATGTTGCTCTGCCTCTGTTAGTAGCTAGCTTAAAATATTCATTTCAAATGATCGAATTGTGTATAGCGACAACAAAAAATAAACAAATAAAAATCACGATCTTCAATCTAGTATTTCGGTAAACACGAATTTCGTCATTAAAACTTTTTACGTTTTGCATGTGTTAACGTCCTTTGTTGAGCGTCGTGTTTGCAAATTGATTTCTTTGTTTTCAAATCGGAATTAAAGGGTGTATTGTGTGCGTACGTCCGCACATTTTCTAGTTATAATTAAATTTATACTTGAATTTGTAGTGTTATTATTACCCATGCTTTTGTTTTTGAATGGGATGTTAAATGTTATGACCAAATGTCGATTTTATTGGGTATTTAAAATGAATAGAAACTCTTAAATATATTTTTGATACAATAGACTTTTGTTATTTAGTTATAGTAGATCGTATTAAATGAAACGTAATAACGAATCTACGAGATAACTAATAAACGAATAGATTTAAAAACTACGTATAAATCGCATTGTCTTTATGTGCTTTATTAAAAATTTTGTGCACAATACGGAGCATCAATAGTTATAATTATGAATAAACGAATGAAAATTATTTATTAGCATAGTCACTAAAAGCGTACACTCATCGTTAGACTCTGCCATGGCTTCAGAAAGGCGTATGACGAGAAGAAGACCACAAGAAACTCGCCTCTACATGAAATAATTAACAAAAAAAAACTGAATTTTAATTCAGAGAAATAAAGTAAATATTAATGAAAATATATAGAGCTACCTAAACAATATTAAATTTAGTCAAAAATCCTCCAAGTAAGACATCAGTAAGCCAAGCTCAAACCTTAAGTTATTTTAGTGAGAGCTTTGATAATTAGGAGACCATTTTTAGATTATTACAGCAATAAACAACTTACTATCGCGTTGATTTTATGTTATTCAGTTATCAGGGGCATTCGCATAGTATATTTAACAAACCAAAAATCAATAAAATACGACAAAATAATTGGAAATAAATAGTGAAATAACCCAAAAAACAAGTTCAAATAGTAACGAATACTTTGTGTAATTAATAAATAAACAGTACGAGACTCCATCAGATAAATATTGACTCATTTCCCAAATTGTTGCAACGGTCGCGCTGGTTATCAGATTTTCTACGTGTATTGTTCGTTATCTGCCAAATTAATGAAATGCGCTTCGTCATCCAATTTAAAGTCAATATTGCTGAATACTGTTATTTGTGCGCATCACTGGCATCCATCATTCACATCAGATATGAGACCGGTGTATTTCCTTTTAGTGTTAGCTTCTTATTCTTTTTATTTACCACAATATACTTAACATATTTTGGTTCTATAAGACTTTCTCCTGTAATATTAACTTTACTTTTTTGTTAAGAACGTCTTAAAATTATAAATTCCGAATAGCACGGTCGACCAGAGGTAACTTCTACTACGGATAAATATCTGTAACCAGTCGCATGCGCTATACCACATTCTTCTGCCAAGTCCATTCTTAGTTTACTTCTATGTAAAAGCCCACAGCACTCAAGTAAATTAGCAAAAATTTAAATATTCAACGCACCGATCGCTTTCAAACCAATTTCAAGAGTCGGGAGCTGGACCGCGTTTGACATGAGAATTAAATTTAGTGCCGTGACCGTTCTGTTTAATTTTATAACCGACCGTATTTCATGTCAGATGTTTCAATGTAATATGCATATTTTAAAACTATGTATTTGAAGTAAGTAAAAGATTATGTAGAAGTATTCTTGTCCGGTTTTTTATGAAATCTACTATTATGAAACATATTTACTATTAACAATTATTTTTTAAAAAACTCAAAATGAAAGTCGTAGGTATATCCCTACTAATATTATAAATGTGAATGTGAGTTTGTTTGTTACTTTTTCACGCAATAACTACTTAACCAATCATCATGAAACTTTGTACACATATTTTTGGAGGTACTAGAAGTACATTGGATACTTTTTATTTAAAAAAAAAACATTTTTGTTATAGTTTCCAATTGACTATAGTAAAATATTGAGTATAGTTCTATTGAAATGATATATGATACTTATTTAATGACTTAAATGCGAGCAAAGCCGCGGTCTAGTTGTTAATAAAAAATAGATGTTTATTTCGGGCCTGGGTTAATATATTTGTATTGTCATCGTCTTGATAATAGTCGTATATTATTCTAGTTTAGGGTCAGCAGTATCTATCATTAGAAGGCCTTGAAATGAATAAAATCCCGGTAGAAGAAACCTTTTAAATTAGTTTTAATTATAATTATTATGTTTAGCAATACAATACAAGATTTGGGTTGTAAAGGAAGCTACATAAGTGAGCTGGTTTCATAAGAAGTAGCGATCCTTTGTGACTGCTTATCCCCATGTGGCGTGAGAATATGTATCACACAATAGTATAATGTTGATTTTTTTACGTGCGCAAGTTTGAATGACATCTGCAGGGTTCCATTAACAAAATTCAAAAGTAGCACAAAAGCTTCATCAGATAAAAATGGTTTCAATATTTTAAATCAGATACAGAACCCTAAAAACTTAATTCTTTTGAGTACTTAGATAGTGACAGTTACGTTTCTTTTGTGACTTTTTTTAACAGATGAGCGCATGCGCTAAATTTCTTCACTCATACACCAAGGGTGATTTCATTCAACTCTCACCCTCAGTTGCTATTTGCCGGCCTAGGGGTGAGCACCCATTGTTCTACCGCCAAAACCCTCCGAAAACTTTTACGATCGTCGCGAGTGCTTTAACTTTTTTAGTGGTTTAAAAATAAATTGTAATGAAGTGAATCATTTAATAGTTATGTGTGAGAATGACTAAATAATTTTCGTAATTATAGGAATGGAAATTGAAAGTGATGGTTATAAAAATGTTGTTATAAAGTTCAATATAATACTCTCTATAAATGGATGTGAATTTTTGGATCGTCCTAATAATAATAGTGCAGGTGACGGTTGGATCTCAGGATCAGAACAATGAAAAAGGTAAGTCCAAGTTAGTTACGTAACAGAAGCGCGTATTAAAGTAAATAATAATTTTAGGTGTCCAAACTGAAGATGAAATTGTCAAAACTAAAGATAAAGCAAAAAACCTTGACGATTTTCATAATAGTAAAAATCCAACAGAGTTTTTGACAAAGTTAAAGTCGAACGAGCATAAAGATTATTTTTTGCCACCAATTTTTCCTAATCACGATGAAGAGGAAGAAGATCAGGACGAAGGAGAGGAAGGCGAGGGGACCTATTTAGATTACGATTACGATACGAAGGAATCGAATTATAGAGACTCACCAGAAGTTTCTACAATTAAATCTGATGTTGGACATTCCGATTTATTGACATTCGGCCAAAATTTACCGCTTCATAACGGAAAAGATAATTTGCCAATATTCCTTGTCGAACCAGAAAATACTTATGTTGTTAAAAATAAACCAGCTAATTTAAAATGTAGAGCGGCCAATGCATTGGAAGTAAGTTTATTCGCTGTTATTCAACTCAATTTTGTAACTTTTTATTAAATTTATTGACAATATTCAAGGTTTATTTCAAATGCAATGGTGAAAAAACACATGCTGCTAATTTCGAATTTGTTGATCCACACACTGGTGTTCGTATAGTTGAAGGAGAATATAACGTAACAAGAGCCCAAGTTGAGGAGTACTTTGGTTTGGAGAAATTTCAATGCTCCTGCTTTGCTTGGACCAGTCGTGGACAAATACGCAGTCGGTCTGCTATCATTGAAGTTGCCTGTATGTTTATCTTTTATTTATGTATTTGTATATATATTCTTAGTTAAATTTTTTATTACTACTTACTTACTACTAATGGATACCTAATTTTCTTAAAATTATGACCAAACAAAAACCTTAATAATACCACTAACAAGTCAGCTAGAGTAATCAAATTTTTAGATATCAAGAAACAGTTCACATCAAACCCAAAGTCGCAATTAATTAAGCAATTTAATCAAGTGACGTTCCAATGTGAACCCCCTCCAGCCGCGCCATTCGCACAGTTGTATTGGCTGAAAAACGGAGCACCCATTTTAACAGATGATAACGTACAAATAACGAAGGAAGGACATTTGTATATTAAACAAGCTTCTATATTGGTTTGTACATGTTTGTGATTTATTTATTGGTTAAGTAAATGTATTTATAGTTTGATTTAAGTTAATATGAGTTTTAAGAATGGAATTGTACAAAAAAAAACAACAAACTATAGGAGAGTCGTTTTAAATTTTGTAGATAAATATAAACAGTCTTTTTTGATTATAAATATCACTTATATTATATATCTATATAGCAGCGGTTCTCAAACTTTTTTGGCGAAGGAAAAAGCCTCAATATAATTATAAAAAACTGATTTATATGTATTTATGAATAATCATATTGCAATGTAATATTACGTAATATTTAGTCGGAATATTTAGATGTAACCTTATAATCTCCCTTTGGTAGGTATTTATGCAGTATTTTAGCCCTAGGGTTCCGCGGAACACACTTTGAGAATGGCTGCTATATAGCATCTATTTAAATAGAGTTCGTAAGATGAATCTTCAGAAACAGTGTAAATGTAGGCGAAAAGCCAAGTCCGTACTGTCAAGTAGACGGTTGTGACACCTTTGTGTATTCTTTTAATTAAGATTGTGTTACCCTTAATAATAAGTACCTAATTAAAATTAACTTTTTTCTTGTTGACATTATATGATAAATTTTATATGACGTGTTTTTAAATCATTATTTTTTGTAGAAATAATTATCTATTTTTTAATTTAATTTCAAATTCGGGCTAAAAATTAATAAGTTATTTGTTGTATATACTGTTACAGTACAGCCTATTGCATTCTATAAAATTATTATCGAAATATTTAAAATGTTGTTAATTTATTACATAATACCAATTAAATTAATACATTAATGGTTTACTCATTTTTAAAACGCAAACGCATTTTCTGCTGTTTTGATTCGTTATAAGACAAACTATGAGATACATTGTTTTTTATTTTTTTATTTTGGTACGACATGTGACTTCCAGTGAAACTAAGTATTTCCAGTTGTCATCACTATGCCCGCTTGAAGGATCCCAAATTACATTTACAAAATACATTGTCTATACAAAAATTAAAATTTGCGACGAGAAAAATAACAGGAACTAATATCAATTGTTATTTTATCTCTTCCACTGTAATAAGATTGGGAACGTAATACCTTCGACCAAGTATAAATTAAATTCGCCGCACATTTATAAAGAGGATTTCTAAGGATCTATACCACCATAACATTGTACAATGGATCCCCTTAACTACCCCTTACAAGTAATTTAATTTAATTGTACTAACATTGTTTGTTATGGAAATAAATTACGATGTTCAAATAAAGGGTTTACTTGTATGTAAATTGTAATTGAAGATACGTTAATACATTTACTTGCTATGTGTACGTTAGCGCCTTGTATGTAGCCACTAGCCATAGACGGGAGTTTTAGAAACTAAAGATTAATATTAGAATCTAACTCAGTGATCCTCAACCATTTTCTTTGTTGCAGCACACTTTTAACGATTTCAAAATTTGGCGGCATACTTTTATAATTTCGTGGCACACAAAAGTGCCGCGGCGCAGTGGTTGGGAATCACTGATCTAACCTGTAGTTCTTTTATTAGAGACTTATAATTAGCTGGTTTAATTATTTTATTGTACACAAATAACTTATTTAAAAGACTTTATTCGGCTTACTATCGTGTAGTGATCGTAACCCGCATAAAATAGTTTATATCGTATTAATGTATATAAATACATATTATAATTAATGTTACTTTTTAAGGATATGGCAAATTACACGTGTGTCGCTGAAAATTTTGCTGGAAAAAGATTGTCTGATCCAGCACTTCTTACTGTATTTGGTAAGATCGTCTTTTACATATTATACCCACGTATATTAACTAACATTACTTTATTTAATATACACACACAAAAAAGAAAATTTACGTAAAAAAAATCGATTTAAAAGTATGGAATCCAAACTAGATATAACCCGTATAATGTCTCTGAATAAAGACAACACAAATAGATAAAGAATAGAAAGGAACTGAATATTTTTTATTAGTATTTGGGTTATATATACTGCTACAATTTTTTTTGGTTAAAAGTAAACGGTGGCTGGAGCCCATGGTCGCCTTGGGGTGAATGCTCGTGCCCGGGGTCAGCGCGCAATGGGCGTCGAAGGATTAGAACATGTACTGCGCCACGACCACTGAATGGAGGACAACCATGTATTGGTACTGCGGTACAAAAGACCCAGGATTGCCTGGATTGTGATCTAGGTATTTATATTTTGATATTATTGGCTATTTCTGGATGGCTTTCAATTGTTTAAATTCTGATTGGTTAGTTTGTAGTTTCGTTACTTTTATTGTTTTTGTTTTCTACTAATTAACGGGTAGCATAATAATTAAATTTTAATATCCTTTTAATTTTGAATGTAAAATCATTGAGTTAAATATATGATAGAAGACGTCATTACGAGGAATTTAAATTTTATTAGAATCCTTTTATTTTTAAATATTCGATGGGTACTATTGTGTCTTACTCACTCTTATACGAGTAAAAATAGTTATGCATACCGCTCGCGGTATGTAATAATACAGACTTTTGCACTGATTTTGATTAGACACCTCTAGTATTTTTAACTCAATGGTCAAAGGATTTTTTTTTAAATATCTGTAATATATTTTGGCATGTAATGTTCACTGTTCACAGCGAGTACAGTAAATTCGAGATAGAGTACTTAATATAGGGTTTTTATTTTTATATTTTATTATAGAAGATAAATGAATGACGTGATGCTTTTAAAGGCTGGAGTTCTAATGAAACACAAAAGTTAATTAAAAGTTGTATGAAGAAATTGACAAATGACTTCAATTTCTAGCTTTCGTATCATTAGGACATCAGCAGGCCTTTTGCATGTTCTTCCCTCACATAGCAACAGACTGAACAATTTCTTTTCTTTCAGACATTTATGTTGACGAATTAGCGGACGATGACTCGCCAGATATTTTATTAGGTATCTATTTTTCATATAAAAGATTCGTTCATGCATGCCCAATCAATGAACTTTTGGTCCTATGTAAAAAAAAAATAAATCTTACCCGGACAAAAAAAATGTAGTCGTATAGAAAAAGAAAAAAGAATATGAGTATCTGTGTGGAGCAACTCGCGCC
Source organism: Tineola bisselliella (assembly GCA_028551675.1). NCBI lineage: Eukaryota > Metazoa > Arthropoda > Insecta > Lepidoptera > Tineidae > Tineola > Tineola bisselliella. Next base: position 106,923 of record JAPWLS010001034.1, read on the forward strand.
GGACTGGCGAACCTAACCCAAAAAATTCTCAAAGTTCAAAAAAACGGTTTTTTTTAAATAAAAAAAAAACAATGTCTCCGATCAGAAAAAGTTAAATTATAAAGTTGTAGATATTAAAAAAACACATCGATTTGTTTTTGTTGAGTTTAATTCGGTGCATAACTTTTCGAGTTATTTTAAAAAAATCATCGAAAATGACCATTTTTTGTTTTTATAATAACTTTTTTAATTTTTGTTTTTTTTTTTTGAAATTCAGCAAAAAGGTAGGTATTTACTAGCCAAATAAGCTCGTTTTTGTAAAGTTAAAAAATATTAATTTTTTACCGAGATACATCGATTTTTCGAAAAAAAGGTGCCTTCGGAAAATGGCCACTTAAGCCCTAGGGAAGGTCATAGAAAATCGTCCGGGTACGCATTTTCTTTGTGAAGAGTTGTACTTTCATACTATTAAAAAAGGTAATCGATTTTTTAAATTTTTAAGTCCCAAAAATGACTTTGAAAAATCCCATTTTTTTAAAAACGTTTTTGGACCATATTTTTTTCATTTTTTTGTTTTAATAACATTATTAACTGCAGCTAAATCAATCAAATAAATTCGTGAAAAAATGCGAGTAACCTATTTAAGCCACAGCCGAAAAATGAAAAAAATATGGCCCAAAAACGTCATTTTTTTAAAAAAAGGGATTTTTCAAAGTCATTTTTTGGACTTAAAAATTTAAAAAATCGATTCCCTTTTTTAATAGTATGAAAGTACAACTCTTCACAAAGAAAATGCGTACCCGGACGATTTTCTATGACCTTCCCTAGGGCTTAAGTGGCCATTTTCCGAAGGCACCTTTTTTTCGAAAAATCGATGTATCTCGGTAAAAAATTAATATTTTTTAACTTTACAAAAACGAGCTTATTTGGCTAGTAAATACCTACCTTTTTGCTGAATTTCAAAAAAAAAAAAAAAAACAAAAATTAAAAAAGTTATTATAAAAACAAAAAATGGTCATTTTCGATGATTTTTTTAAAATAACTCGAAAAGTTATGCACCGAATTAAACTCAACAAAAACAAATCGATGTGTTTTTTTAATATCTACAACTTTATAATTTAACTTTTTCTGATCGGAGACATTGTTTTTTTTTTATTTAAAAAAAACCGTTTTTTTGAACTTTGAGAATTTTTTGGGTTAGGTTCGCCAGTCCGGCGCGAGTTGCTCCACACAGATACTCATATTCTTTTTTCTTTTTCTATACGACTACATTTTTTTTGTCCGGGTAAGATTTATTTCCACTTTTTTTGTTCATTGATTGGTTAATTAACTGTAATAAAAAAGGCACAAAAATAATGTTTACATCTATAGCTTGTAGTGAAGCATGGCCTTAAAGCATCATTGCGAATTTAGAATTTACACACAAACTTGTTTGTACACATTTGCATGTGCATGATCAATGTCCAGCAGACTACATGCATTATAGAACGGATCGAATACAACCTCGGTACCTTTTGCATATTGCATCGATATTTAGTTATTTATAGGTTTAACCATAACAATGAATATGGTAACAATATGTTGTTGTTTTGTTGATATACAAAATATGAGAAGAAATATTCATACTATATATTGAAACGTAGAATTGTTAGATATATTTCTTGGTCTAATAACCATAAATAAATAAATAAAATATTTATTGCAAAAACAACAGTAATATTTTTTATACATAGGCGAGCTTAACGCCGTCGGCATTATTTACCAGCTAACCTTTGTCGATGTGAGCGGTGATATTTGGTGCAATGAAAAGAAAAATAATAACTAAATATACGCAATACATACATTACATAAAATAATAAATAATAATAATAACCATTCATTTTTAAAATCTTCTGAACAAACATTTTAGTATAAAACAAAATATCTCTTAATTCTATTATTTATTTAATTCACTTATAACCTTTCTTGATAAATATGTATGTATTTAATACTATGTAAATGATATGTATGTATATATTATTATTGCACACAAAACTGGTACATAGGCGAGTTTAATGCCATTGGTATTGTCTAACTTACTACCTAGTTAAGTGATAGTACTTTTTTTATGATGTAAGTACAAATATACATTAAATTATATCCATGTTGTCTCTTCCTCGACGATGAAAGAATACTATCTAAAAGTTTCGTTTTTACACTCACTGGCATCACAAAACTTTAGAGAAAGCAATTTCTAAACGCATAACCCCTCCTCCGTCGCGCACGCGTCTCGCTCTTCATTTATTTTAAAGGCTTCCTGATTCTAAAAAAACCTTGAAGAAAACAAGTAACTGAAACCCCACAGAAGGGTGGGTTTCATTGACTTCGAAAGAGACAACAAGGACATAATTTGAAACCATTCGCTCTTTTACAATTCCAAATTTACATACATTTGATTCGTTATTTAAATTCCAATGTTATTGATTAAATTAGGTTCCAGTAGAGATCCCTGTGGCATACCGAGCGGTCTAAATTTATGCTTGAATGTAAGTTTATATTCACAGGTCGGTGGTCCCAATGGTCTGAATGGTCTCATTGCGATTCCGATTGTATACAAACAAGAAGGAGGAAGTGTCTCACAAGTTCCGCTTGTCTCGGGAAAGACTATCAAATGGCGCAGTGCCCCTTGTGTGTTAGGACATCGAAAAGTGACATTTCTGATAGTAAGTCCTTCTTCTTATATTTAAGATTACAATAATTTACTTTAAATGATTCTTCCAATTTTATTAAAAAATACATAAGAAATATAAATTTCTAGTCCTATTAAAATATAGTGAATCACAAAATATAAAGAAAAAAAGAGACAAAGATTAATACAAATTAGTGCTTAAATAATAGAGAAAAAATAGTTTTAATTAATAACGAGAAAGCTAATAAACAATATAATTTTCTTTAACGACTCCTAAACAATATTTAACCGTAAATCACATCTGGAACTTAAGCTACACTTGCAAGACATACGTGTAATTCTATATAAAACTATGAAAGAGCTAGTGTAGCTAAATAATAGCTAATAATTTTAAACTAAAACTTTGTTTCAGATTCATCATATTGGCAATTACTACTAGCATTATCAATAACGTTCTTAATATTTATCATTGTAGTTATTTTCGGTATTAAATATTTGAAATTAAAAATTAATGATAATTCAACCTATGCTAAACCTGCACCTGGTAAGTAATCATTTAAGCTTTAAAAGACCACACTACTCGATAAACGTATTTTCTTGCAGCATTTGCTACATTAACACATCTCGAATATAGGTGCGAAAATTACATATTTGAATTTGGTATCAATATTCCTCAATTATTGTCATGCCCAAATAATTCACATGCTATTTATTCGCCCTATTCTAGACGTGAAATGTAACGATCAGTTATCAAATTATCTACGATTCACTTTCTAGGCTCAAATTACTTTGGTAGTGTGATAAAAAGAACATTAACCAATCAACCTGATTTGACAATACATGAAGAATTCCATACAATCAACTCGAGAGCAACACCCCGACATACTATGTCAACAAACACACAGAGAAATGATAGGAACGAACATTTGTATGAAGTGCCTCAATTAGCTAATAGGTGAGGAGTTTTGCTTGCAACTTTTAAATCCACTAATTAATGTTGAACGTAGATTAATTTAATTATTCTAATTTGTGTTCTTAGCTATATATCACCAATAGATCAAGAGGTAAGAACCAATAACTATCCATTGAGTGAAAGAACGTACGCTTGCAAGAATAATAGCGAATCCGAACCATCAGATTCCAGTTGCTTTTTAAGCTGTGAGTTTTATTCATATCTATTTGTGTGTACTTGAACTCTATTATACATCGAGTTTTTTTCTTCATAAATGCCTCTTTATATTTCATTATATTTCTTTCTATGCCCTGTACTATGAGCTTTATGCCAAGGACAAGACAAACATATCTCAACGAGATATGTAAAAAAAAACAGTTGAATCATGTTCAATTCTTCTTCTTTTCTCAATTTCTTTCTTCAATTCTTTTTTCGACCTAGATCACTATAGAGATTAACTAATAAAATCTGTATTCTACATAGAGTATATTTGAATAATTTCCAAGTAAATAATGTATATAGTATAATTAAGATCTATGAGTCATTTGGGATCCTGTGAGAGTTAGTGCGGCCACTATAGGCTGTATAAATCTCATTAGAAGGTGTAGGGATAACGATTGGAGTACATCTAATGTTTGCTAATAACACTCCTTTTGAATAGTCCATTCGTTATAGAGATTTATATTAATATAAATTGCTTATAAAGCATTCTATAATTATAAGTGACATAAATATTACAATATTTTATTTGTTTATGGTAGTCTGTATGTGTTTTTTCTGTATTTGTATTATGAGTCGCCTTAGTAGACAAATATGATTAAAATGCTATATCACTAAATACGTTCTTTATATACATAGCTCTGATATGAAAAGCCCATAGGCTTCATTTAACGTAATGACCTAACATCATATTACAATTTTCGTTTTTCATTTAAGCTGGATCTTCGTGCGGGAACGAGAGTGTAGAGATGTCGCCGTCATTAAAAAACAATGCCTCAATTGATTCGAAATCACAAAAAGTATTTAACAATTCATTGGAAACCGCTGTTTCTAAAATAATGTCCAGTGATGGTGGCTGGTTGAATTTGGAAAAATGTGGCGTCAGACTCTATGTACCTGAAGGGGCTACTGACAATGCTGAAAGGGAACTGTTTTCTATTGAAGTTATGGACGAGGAATGGTGCCGGCCTATATTGCAAGATGGTAAGAATACATATAGTAGAGCTATTGTGATTGATCGTAAAAGTGACGTCACGCCTTGAATTTGATAACTACCCCAAATATATAAACTTATTTATAACTATAGCAACGTTATTGTTTTAAATTGATAACCACTAATTGCATAATAATATAAACCGTAATAGGCAAAAAAATGTTTAAGAAAGTAGTATGAAATCACATAGAGCTCATCGATGTCACTTTTTTGGTTTAGTCGACATCTGCCGATTTAGTTATATTTACACTAAACTCTTTCTTCCTAGGTGAAACTCAACTATCTCCAATAATAAAATGTGGTGTAAAGAACGTGCATTTTCTAAAAGCGATCGTGCTGTCTTTACCGCATTGTGCCTCTCTCAAAAACAGCAGTTGGGTAATTTCCGTTCTACAAAAACCTGAAGAAATAAACTCAAAGCACTGGACAAAAGTTTTAACTTTAGGTCAAGAAACACAAGGGATACCTATGTTTGCACAGCTCGACTCCGGGCGAGCGTTTTTAGTTTGTGAATTTTTAAGCGACTTCGTGTTAGTTGGGAAAAGTTACAGCGGGTTCGATGCAAAAATATTGAAAGTTGGTGTATTCGCATCCAAAAAACTGGAAGACTCATCTTATTATAATGTCAGAATTCGTATATTTGAAGATACGCCGTACTCGTTTCATGATTGTGTGGAGAACGAAAGGAGGATAGGAGGGGCGCTTTTATGTGATCCCAAAACGATGTACTTTCAAGATTCTTGTTCTGATTTATGTTTTAATATTAAAGATATCGGGCTGGGATGGAAAGTGATCTCGGGAGCCAAATATTACGAAATACCATTCTCTTCTGTTTGGAATATGAATTTACGGCCGCTGCATTGCACTTTTGTTCTGCAACAAATAGATACAATTAAAAGCCTCGAATTGAACGTCTCTGTTTATCAGAAGCAAAAACAATCGAATTGTGTCAATTTTAATGTAAAAACAAATGATTTAAACTACAATGTGTGTTATCCCAAGAGACTAAGTTCTTGTAGTATTGACAAAAGTTATTCAGTTAATATTGTTGAAAATCCTTTCGTTTATTCCTCGTTGAGTAAGAACGAAGGACGATATGACTTTGTGTACAACGGATGCAATAAAAGACATAAATATGATAGCTTAGACAATAGTTTTGAGAAAAATGTTCTAGCGAGAACAGACAAAATTATTCTTTGCAAACTTCTAGATCCAAAACATTCCAAAGGTTTAGATTGGAGATTGTTAGCTGACAAATTGAAATTAAATTCGTATTATTATTATTTTTCGAACACGTGTTCGCCAACAGAGAACTTATTAAATCTTTGGTTGTGTAGAAACAACGACGCAAATATGTTACACAATTTAGCGAGAATATTTCGTGAAATCAACAGAATTGATTGTGCGAGTGTTATAGAGCGGCGATGTTAACTGAACAAATTAGAATTTAGTGATTTAGGCATGTGCTTAGAGCCTAGCGTATTCAACGGCTTCTTGAGCGAATTTAAAAGACTTTATCCGGATTATTATTGCTATTATTATAATCGGTCGTAATAAACCGCATATAATCCTTTAGATTTGTTTAAATTTAGAACATGTTGAACTTTAAAACGCATTAGCACGACAAAAACAAATGACGAATACGTTATGCTCTTCGAACAGCAGCCGTTATTGACTGTTTTTATTTTTATCTAAATTTATTATAGATTGATAAATTAGAGATGCTTATTTTAATAATGAATTATGTTTAAAAAACATTTCTCTGTATATAACAGGTTTCTATTGTATAATGTAGTGTTTGGAGTAATAAATTCAATAATGCTTAGATTAATGCATTTGTTTTATTTTTAATCCCTTTTAATGTAGTATATTATATAGTAAAGGTTGTTTGTTTAACTACCAGTGCAATTTGAACAAAAATTGTCATCTGTCATTATATATATATGGTATATACACTATTATATATAAAATATTTCTCTAAACATCAATAAATTCGTTATTTAATACATCTATAGCTCGCATGAAATAAATCCTAGCGAGAAAATATTTTTTGAAAATCAACAGTACTAACTGTTAATATCTTTGAAGAGATTAAGATACACGGCGATTTTCAAATGGATACAGCTTTTTGTTTTGTAGGTGTATAAGTAGTAGAAAAAGAAAACATCGCGGTGTCGCGAACGGCGAAGATATCCGCATCCCTTTCACACATGCCTCAACTTCCACAAATGAACGCAAGCGTCACGATAAAAATATAGTTATCTCTTTCTAATGATTATTTCTTCCAATCCAAAGTCCAATCTGTATCCATTTGAAGATTGTCCATTGTACTCCAATCAGATACTAAAAACTGGAAGGAAGCATTTTAAATTATAGGGTAGGATTATACCATCGTGGCATCATTCTCGAGGTAAGTAATATAAAAAAAGTTTAAAAAATAAATCAATTATATCATCATATAAAACCGTCGTAACTACGAGAATAAATAGTCCTTGTCTACTCCGAGATGGTATGAATTTGAATGCATCCAAAAGTTATAAAAATAAAATCCACGTCTTTTAAAAGTATGTATTAAGGAGGAACGTGCCCTTATGACAGCGAAATTACTTTGGAAAAACTTAAGACGGATGTCCCGAAAGAGGGGAGCCGTGAAGATATATTATATGTAAACCCCAACATTATTACTTTTCTCTTATCTTTATATCTCATAGGAAATGTCACATATAGTATACCCGTATACGTACCCGTGGTACAGCGTGTTCTCCAACGCGATAGTGATTTTAAGTAGGTATATATCCTAATAAAAACTAAAATAAAAATATATATAAAGAAATTGCTACATCAGTAAAGACATCAAGAAAAAAAAGTTACATTTTTTATTTAACTAATTATTTCAAAATAATCTAACAAGTCTCCTTAATAATAAGTTTATCTAATAATTTGATTCACGCATTATTCTATACTCAAGCGTAGTCACGTGTATACCTATTTGTACATTTCCTTTATTTATTTTTAAAAAGTGCTTTTGCAGTATATAAAATAACAAAGACAATAAAAGCAAATTTAAAACAAACAAACAAACAAAACAAAAGATAAACTTCAAACACAATATAAATTGAGAATTGGAAATTAGTATAAATTGTGGTATTTAAATCATTCTTTTTGTTCTTTTGATAGAACTTTTCTATAATACAATGTAAAATATCTGAACATGTAACTGAATAGGTTACTTACGTCAATAAAAAGTACTCAATTAGGAACATGGACAAGAAAATATATTATATATAATATGTTTATACTAAAAAGTGTGTAAATATTATCATTTTATAAAATTACGCCCAATCAATCCCCCTGTATAATATCCTAAAAGGTATGTTCATTTCCGTAAAAGACCAACTGAAAGAGACGTCATGTTCCCACGTTTGAAAGCTTGTCTCACTTCAAAGTTAGAATTTAGGACTCTATAGGAAATTGTTTACCAAAACGTTTAAAAGCATTTTGTTATACATACCTACATAATAGAAGTAAAACGTCAAATATATGTTTTATTTTGATGTATTTTTTTAACTTTCAAAAATATACGCAAATTCGACTAACAAAAAAAGGAACTAATTGAAATAAAGAAGATAATTCTTCACAAAATTATCTAATTACATAATATTATTGAACTATAAGAGAATCAAATTTAAATACTTCGAAAACTCTATGATTCGCTGTAAAATAATTAACAGGATGGTTAGCTAAATAAAGTTGTTATTTTAGCTGTGTTTGATGATAAAATTAATTATTATTATTTCCGCATTGTGAATGTTCAAGTTGAATTAAAAAAGATTTATTGCCGGATGGGCCTGCTGCAAAACCTTAATAAATAATTCGAAAAAACATTTAATCCATTAAAAACACGTGCTGCAACATCGCATCAAATTTCGACATAAAAATAAAGTAGAAGCCGAAAAACATGAATCCTTTCGAAAAAAACGTTTGATTCACGTCCAATATTCAAAAAGCAACAGACAGTTTTGTTTTTGTTGGTAATTTGGATCATTGTTTTTGTGTTGATAACATGTTATAGACAAGGCATGTCAAACACAAAGCCAATAATTATATCACGGACATTCATTGAGTAGTGCGTAAACTGAATGGAACAAAATTGACCTATTATATATTTTAGAATAACGTTATAATTTTTTTTTTACTTTTTTGATTTGTTATTTGATTAATAGTGGTATGCATATAAAATTAAAAATGTTATTAAAGATAGTTTTATTTTATTTTTAAATAAGATATCTTGTAAGGAAATTCGTGTTGCAATTTCGTAATAATTTATTACAATAAATACAATTTTATGTACCAAAGCATTTTTTGACATCTTTTTTGACATGACATGTGTGAAAATTTTATAATTTCTTATTGGATTCTTAATATATAACTCAAGCCATTAATAAAAGAAGAAGCATTTTATTTGACTTCCATCTTGACAGCTGGAAACCGGTACGATATACACATGACAAACTCGACAGCAAGAATCGTACAATATAACTACGAGTAGAACAGTTTAGTAGAGTACTTCCGCTGTCATTCCTTCATACAATAATGACGGCTTAGTGCCCGATTTGTAGTTACAATATACGATTCTAGCCAAAGCCATGCTTACCACATAGGTTAGTGTTTCTGACTAAAAATAAAATTTATCGAAAAATACCCTTATTTTGTACGCAGGAAGAGTATGGATACGTATAATAACAATATTTCTTCTGCAAAAAAACATTGGCACAATGGCGAGCTTGATGCCATTTGGCATTCTCTACCAGCTAACCATTAGAAGAGGAATGCGGTGAATGAGGTGCAATTTTAATTAATAAAAAATAAAATACATAAAAACATAGTACATACACATATATATAACTTTATTTATTTATTATATATAAGTCACTTGCATGGTCTTACAGTTAATTCCAATACACCATGCAAGGAGGAGTCAAATTACAAAATAGAATAATATTAATAATAAAACGTCAAGTCTAAATAGCATAACAAATAATAATAATAACCAATCAATGTCAACAGCCAAACAAAAACAGTCTCAAAACAAATTCACTTTCTATAATATCAAAATATATCAATAAATACTTAAAATAAATTAGATAATTGATGCATCATTATTCTGCGTGTCAAGTACTAGGTACGTATAAAGTGACGTTATTTTACACTTAAATATATCTAGTACAAAAATCACGCATTATTGAAAACAAATTCCTGATTGTTTCTTATCAGCTGTCACCAAATATTAAGCAAGATGAAACGTTTTAAAATCACATTTAATTAAACAATAAACAAACAGAATTTCGTTGAAAAGTTTTGAAGGTATTGTGACAACTACAGGCGAAACTTCTAGCGGGGTGGTTATGAGAGAATAAGTTCTGAAGTGTATTTTGAACGAACACAGTCAGAGTTCCTCCAACAAAACTGGAACAAAAATCGATTATTATATTCATAGAAACTTCGCTAAAATAACTTTATTTAAAACTAGACAGCAAGTCGCTTCAGTCAATCTATTTTCTTTAACTAATTTACAGGCCGTGCGCCTTACTACAGCGTTCATTTTGATTTTAATTGATAGAACGATATTAACAATTATTATATACGTATACCTATAAGTAATTTAATATTTGTCTTTTCTCCCTAAAATACTATTGTAAATAATATCATTATTTATTGCTATTAAAATTAAATAGTTTTACTATCAATGACGAAGCTAATCTAATAGACATATAAAGACATATGTGTATAAACACATATGTTAATTCCCTTTGATGTAATAATTACATTAATGCATGGAAATGCCGAATTGACATTAATATAGATAACTTCATTTAGCAGTTACGGAAGTATACGGTGCTAAGTTGTAACAGTAATAAAAATTAGGAATAGTTTCTCATACATGTACTTTAGTTTACTTATATTTATGTATTTTATTTATCTAAATTGCATTCAATTGCATTGCCCAATACTATTACTGCTTCTTCTATGACAATTGGTTATCTGGAAGAAATTACTTTTAGTGATAATATAGCCAATTGCTCTAAATCTGCTTCCTATTGTTGTTGTATTGTTATTATTTTGTTTTAAAGCAATAAAGTATTTATTATTACTATTATTACTTATGTGTAAGAAAACGCGGCTGTTAAAGTGTCATAGAAAACTAGACGATTTTATTCAAATGCATTATTGTAATTGTGTATGCGTTGTGATTATATTTAGTCAATAAATAAATGCAAAAGAATTAAAGAATAACCTTAAAAAAATCAAATTTGTATCATAATAAAAACACGCGAAAACACATGAAATTAAATCATTAAAAATTAATGTTTCTGTAGAATAAAATAAAAGACTATCAAACGTAACAATGTAGTGAACCGTCGCACCTTACCCCGGTTTAGTGTCTCACAACCTTTTTATGATACAACGCGTGACCTACATTTTGGTACATTATTAAAGTATTTACAAGGAGGTGAACGAAGCGGCTGATTGAAGAATTAATATTTGAGATCACGTACGTTGCCTTTTTAGTTCGGGTCTCGAAATGTCATTTGAGCACTATCCTATTATAATAGTGTTCTTTTCTCTCTTCAATACAAATTGTGTTACGTTTTTATTTTTCCTTTGTTTCTTGTATTATCTACCGTTATTGTTATGGGTTTACGTTTAAATAAAATTCCTTTTATATATTAAAAAAAACATATTACTGCGCAAGAACAGCGCCATCTTGTTTTAAGTATCATGTGATCTCTAGTGTTGTACAACACGCATAGTGCAGTGACTTGTATTAATTGAATTATATATTAATCGATTTTCTTTGACATAACAAACTTAACAATTATGATAACCTTTTCCTTGTCTGTAATCTACATATATTCACATATTTGATTATTATACTAGTTATTCTCCTGCATTCGCTTGATAAATAGTATTTTAATTAAAGACTAAAGAATACTGCGAAAGTTAAATTATCAGTCATCGAATTCAACATTAAGCTAGTATTCCAGTGAAAATGTCGGCTCACACACAAAAATAATCCCTAAGTCCTTAGTAATACAGCCATGCCTAGAAAATATTGAAGTTCCTTAACAATCGAACTGAATACCCATTGTATGAAGTTGCGATCATTAATAAAATACCGTTTATAAATTCACCACACCAAATGAAGGTTAATTTGAAGAATTTCTTTTTTACAAAGTCATTTAACTTCATTAATAAATTTTAGGAGCCATTGAGATGTGTAAGCCTGTATGGGGACAATTTTGTTCAAGCATGTTTTTTTTTAGAGATTTATACATCACAGCTTTTATACGTTTATTTTATTCTATGATTTTCTAAATTTAAAACGTGCCCTTGTAGTCCAATCAATGAACTTTTGGTCCCATGTTAAAAAAATAATTCTAACCCGGAATATCAGAAGCCAAACAGATGCGTGAATATCGATTTATTCTCTCTACTCAATACTTATGCAGGACGACGTGGAATACTTACATGATTATTAATATATATTATTATTATTATATGTAACAGATGTTTAAAATGAGTAGTTTATATATTTCAAAAGCTGTTGAAATAAAATTATATGAATCCTCTTTATAATATTAGTATAGATATCAAAATATATATATATTTGTCAAATATATGTATATTCACATTTATTGTATATTTATTTATTTAAAACCTTGGTATATCTGTACAAGGCAGGCTTAATGCTAGGTAGTATTCTCTACCAGCCAACCTTTAAATATTTATTAGGAAAAAAAGTGAAGGGAGGGATACATAAATAAGATTACTATAACATACCCTGTTGCCTTAAAATTGCACAAACGACGTCACTACGGTTTTTAAATGTGGTAGGTTCCCGTGCCCCACTCTATGCCTTATTACTTATATCAGCGGTTCTCAAACTTTTTTGGCGAAGGAAAAAGCCTTAATATAATTATAAAAAACTGATTTATATGTATTTGTGAATAATCATATTGCAATGTAATATTACATAATATTTAGTTGGAATATTTAGATGTAACCTTATAATCTCCTTTTGGTAGGTATTTTTTGCAGTATTTTAGCCCTAGGGTTCCGCGGAACACACTTTGAGAATGGCTGACTTATATCTATATAAAGTATACGTACAACTGAAGCGTCAACCTAAATAGGACTAAAATAAGATCGCCCTGCAAGCACATCGGGGCAGCGAGCACCCTGGCTTGCTGCCAAGGATGTACTCTTAATCATTACCCATTCGCTGCTGTAGGGTTGATCAGTTCAACAACTTATATAATCGCATTTCATTGACCTACATTACAATAATAATCTACATTATATTTTTTTTTCTAGTACAGTACTATACTAGTGAAATATATAATTTGTCCTTTAATTTTCTTTCATGGGTCATTCTAAAAAAGTATTTGAATATACTTTATGCGGCTTACTGTCGTATTTGTTTTGTTTATTTTTTAATCCGACCTCAAAAGTGATTGTAAAATTTCTGCAACATTTGTTTATAATAACCAAATTCATTCGATATTAATTTTTTTTTAAGTTCAATAAATTAATATCGATGAGTTTTACTCTTACCTTTATACGCTTATAAAATTTCAAGTCTATATTTTGTTTGTTATTTATGGAAAATACTTATTATAGATGTAACTGAGATGGCAATTAAATAAGGCAACAATCCAGGCAACCAATTTTAAAGTAAAGAGAAAAATGCAGAGAAGAATGGACGGAGGTATAAACAATTGACGTCACACTAATAACGAAACTTTTATAGCTTTCCTTTTAAATATGGGAATATAAATTCTCTACATTCAAATAAATAGTTCTAATTTAGGGAAATCGCCTTGTCTTTAGAAAAATGTCGCATCGAATTTAGTTTCTTTTTTTATTTGTTTTGTTAGATGTTTATTTTTGGTTTAAAGTGATTGCAGGGTTATCAACCTCGTCCACGCGCCCCTTAACACGCGAGTTTGTTTAGTGATACGGTGACATTTACTGTTCTTAGAAGTGATTTTTCATTGTGGTCATTAATTGTTGAACTTAGTGGACGTGGAAGATTGTTTTGGGGCAGTTTTGCTAATAGATTAATCTTTTGTTTTTTTCGTAATCGATTCTTTCTCTTTTGTTTCTGATTCTTTCGGATTGAGACTGATGATGGTGCAATTATTTTCGAATTTAGAATCCAAATTAACTAGATCGAAGACTAAATAATTGAATTTATTTATTTAATTGATAAAGTTAGTAAACAATTAACGTCAACATAGACTAATGGCCTGGTATTATCGAAGAGATAAAATAAATAGAACATTTTTTTGGGAATTTTAGATTGATTATAGTAATGTATATCAAAGCAATAAATACGTGTAGAATATAACGGATCGTTGAACCGCGAACTTGCGTGTCTCGTCCGTCGCTTAGCCAAGAATAATATGAATCAGATGTTACATTTATTTATTTATGATTTCTTGATTACAAACATTAAAATTATATGAGATTCGTTATGATAGGTTATCAAGTTATTAAATCAATATTTATTTTGTTATTGCGTTACATTTAATATCTTTTTGCGCGTTATTTTACAGGAAACACATTTTGAAATGAAAAATTTTCTTTTTGATCAGATTACTCAATCTCTGTTAAAGTATATTATTTATGGATACATTTCCTTTATTTAAAGAGTAACTTTTTTTCTTCTTCTTCTTTCTCCCCTCTTCCTTACATCTATTTGGTTCTTGTTTTTTTATTTTTATGTATTTTTGTAATTTTATTAGAAGTGTAGTATCTATCCCTTTATCTCCTTGAGCATGCCGTCCTATCCTATAATTAAAATTTCATTTAGTTTATATAATAGTAGTCCTTTTTATAATATGTAGTTTTAATGTAATTTTGTAGGTAGGCTTTATAAATAAATAAATTTAAAATTACATAAAACATTGGTTAAGTAGCAACGAATCGGCCACGGCCCGCAAGGAGTTGCATTACAAAACAATGAAACCTTCGGGTCGTCGTTGCGCGCGTCGATTACGACCGTTGATAAAAGTGGTTGGCGAGTACCTATTGTTCTATTACTACATTCATTTGTTTAATCTATTTTATTGCTAACTTTTACTCGGTCTTCGTGTGAGCGTATTCATCCCGATTGTAAGCGATTGCGCTAAAAGTTTAACTAATTATAATATTATTTTGTTTCATTCAAACTTATTGTATTTTTGATACAATAGAAAGAGACAAGATAATTATCGTAATTCGTTGTTTAGCAAGTTAAAAGTTAAAACTATGGCTGCAAAGCTTTCGAAATGTTATTAATAAATAAAATAAGTATTACATCGTTGCCGCAAAAAGAGCGATCTAAATAATAAAAACTTAACTTTCACTTTTGTAGAATCGAATCGGTATTGTGCTAATATTTACAGATGACTTGTTTTGCCTATAATAGCTTACTATAGCGCACTTCCTCTTGAATTAGTCGATTTATACTGTTCGTTGAGCACACTTTTCTTTGATTGATTACTTAACTTTATTGCGAGTAGAATAAGACAAGCACAGCACTACCTTCGTGAAATAGTAATCATATGATCCTATCTACGATGACGAATACTTTTTCTAACATATTTAAATTCATATTCTTTATTTTAAAATATTATTAAATAATTATTTTGTCACAAAACAAATGTCTATTACCAAATGCGAATTACTTAATTTAACACTGGATTTACCAGCTTAAATATACCTATTTCTACCAAAACCAAAAAAGTATATATTTGTTACAAATATATATAAAATAAAATAAAATTCATAAAACTAATTCTTCTGTTATAAATTAAAGAAGATTAGAAGTATTAAAGAAAATGTTACACGCAGTAGGAATTGTAATTTGATCTTGCAAGACCAGTCATTTTGACTGGTCTGGTAAATCTAGTGTTAAATACGGTCATTAATAACAATAATTATATATTTTCAATTTTAATAAGCAAGCTATAAGGTTTATTCTTCCTGGGGAGCTACTCAGAAATATCCGAAATTTCGTGATACGGCCGTCACTTCTATAGCTTACGTAAATGTTGACGCATAAGCCCGTAAAAAGTCCTGTTAAATGTCCGTAAAATAACCACTGAGTGGCCTATCCGTCGTGAAGTCACTGTCAAATCCGTAATTTCGTGAATGATTACGGGTCCGATAAGTGTTCCTGAGTAGGAAATGTCCGTATTTTCGTCCGAAGTTCGTGCGTCTGAGTAGCCCCCCTGATACGATAGTGTTATAGATTTATATTCCTGAAGAAGTGTATTATTTACAGCTAATATAATTTTAGGTACCGAATATGCTAAAAGTAAATGTGTTTCGGTAGTTAAATCCACTCGAGGCATATCTAAAATCAAGCATTCCATCTATTGTGTCATATTCGTGGTAACAATTTGTATTGTTATATATAATTATATATGATTAGAGTATTGTTAGGATCACTGCCTATACTTTCATTTAAAACCGTCGTGATGGTAGGACGCTTTCACTTAATTGATGGTATGGTAAACTAAAATTGGTATAGCGAAGGTGACGTATTATTTTTTGAATTAATTAATTAAGGAAAATAGTTTATTAGCATAGGCACTAATGGCGTGCGCTTGCTCATCGTTAGACTACAAGGGCTTCGGAAAGGCGTATGACGAGAAGACCACAAAGAACTCGTGAATCAAAGCCTGTACTTGAAATAATTAACAAAAGAAAAACTTAATTTAAATCATGGTCCACAAGAATTAAAATTAGATCAGATCCACACGGTGCAACCACACAGGTTTTTTTTTTCAACCACACAGGATTTTCAAAAGTTTCCCACAATCAATGACTTATTGCTACTATAACAAAACCAGTTTTAAAGATGACTGTATTTATATTTTATTTTAAACATTTAATTAAGATAAAATATATAGAGGTATAAGGTTGCATTGTTGAGAAAAGATCATTCGGCTCCATAACTGCTTCCTACGCGTTTATTATCTACAGGCGAGAAGTTTAAATTGGCAAATGTTTAATTTTAACTTCGGAGTCATTGAACCTGTGTATATAAAATATTGCATCGCCTTAAAGACTTAGGTCCACTTATTCAGAAACTACACTCGAGCGCAGTTTGTTTATCAAATTCAAATACCTTTATTGCATGTCACAATTTAATTTAGATGTCATACAGTTTAGTGTCAAATGTGACACCCGGTCAGGGCACAGCAATATAATACAATAACAATAAATAATAAAAAAAAAACAAAAAAAAAATTAGTTTATTGATAGATAATTTTTGTACATAAAATAGCAAGGGCCCCTGTACTAGGTTCGGAAACCTGTCCTACTGGGTAGTGGGTACCCCGGTTACTGAAATAGAATGAAGATGATGAAGAAAGAAAACAATAAACAATTTCAATTAATGAACTAAATTTCATTTACTGTTTCGAATCATTGAGGTATTCGTCAATAGAATAAAAGCATTCTGTAATCACTTGATCGTTACTTGAGTGTAGATTCTGTGCTTCAACAAAAAAATATGAATCTAGCTCAAGCTTTAGGTACCATTCCTTTAAAATTCCGTCTGAAGTAGATATCATTACTCGAGCGTCGTTCTCAATACGGGCATTGGTATATAATAATTTGTAATGCAATTTCTTTTGTTAAATTACTTATATTCACTTGTTTGTCCTCGAATCCCATTAGATTAATCTATAACCTCGTACAATGTCGCAAGTTCATTTCTTGTATTGATTTAGCCTTGAGCTCGACACGGTTACTGTTACCGCATGTCAGTACATTTAAAGTCTGTTTTTACAGGGCTATTCAAAGTTGTTATTGTGCATAGTGTGTTTGTGTAGATCAGCCATTCTCAAAGTGGTGTTCCGCGGAACCCTAGGGCTAAAATACTGCAAAAAATACCTACCAAAGGGAGATTATAAGGTTACATCTAAATATTCCAACTAAATATTACGTAATATTACATTGCAATATGATATTAATCAGTTTTTTATAATTATATTAAAGCTTTTTCCTTCGCCAAAAAAGTTTGAGAACCGCTGGTGTAGATTCTTCGTTGTTGTGTTGAGTATCTCAGAAAAATGATTTTTATCTTGAAAACGGTTGTTCTCTAATTGTCACATGTTTTGCAGTATTTTTTGGTAATAAATATTGTATAGTATGTATATTGCATACAAGTATATTGCTTGAATGATGAGCACGAAGCGATGAGTTCGATTTTACAGGGTTGTCAAAAATATTTATTTTATAATGTAATAATAAAATAAATTTTGTGAGGTTGTTTTAATATTTACTTTTATTTTTTACTTTTAATTTAGATACGTTTTTAATTTGCTTCATAATTCAGTTTATCAGTCAATACGCGATAATGTCTAAAATTACTCACATCTGACTTATTACATCATTGAATAAATTGATTCACAATAAAGGTTTGTTTGTTTTAATTGGACATTCGGTCGCTTCGTTTTTGCTAATTAACATTTTAAGTATTGCAAATCTGTATATATTTGTGTTTATTTATAACTCCCGCTATTTCTCTTCTGCATTGCTCTACATCTTAAAGTTGGTTGCCTGGAAGAGATCGCTTCTTAGCGATAAGGCCGCCATCTCTTTACTCACTTACTTGTATTATTTTTTTCTGTATTATTAAGCAATAAATAAATAAATATAGCAATACATTATTTAAGTTTCAAATAATTCTAAGTAATAGGTAACCCTAAGTTTGACCTGGAACAATAAGCAGGAACAGCGTCTAAATATACACTTCGCAAATGTGAATACTTGCAGAATAATGTTACAACTCTATAACTAAGAAATTTTGTTTTAATTTAAAAAATATATAGTCCTCAATGTGCCTTAGCTCTCACTTGTTCGCGTGTGGGTGTTTTTGACAATGTATAGCTATAACATAGTCTAGTGAAAGTATCCAATAATAATTAAATATAATAACGGTATGGTGGGCAACCAGGGGTGACCAACCTGCGGCTCTTTGAAGGATTATTTGTGGCTCTCTATAAATGTACTCGAGTTCCATCCAGAATTTTATTTTTGTGCTGTTATATTTTTAAAAATTATTATCGTTCCGTATGTGTTTCAAAATGTCGTTTAAATTAGTGACAACAAATATGAAAGACTGAGTGCAACTTTTTTTTAATACCTTTTAAATACCTACGTATTTAATTGCGGCCCGCGAAAAATTTCTAATTTTGAAAAATGGCTCGGACTGCCAAGGAGCTTGGCCACCCCTGGTTTATACGGTTGTGCGTGTCCACGTTTCACTTTCATTATGGTTCAGTATAAAAGATCCAGAGGAGTACCTACTAGTACTACTATACTGACTGTGAGAGCTGTAGTATAGGGTATTGAAAAGGCCTTTAACTAGGCCTTTTACTGGTCAGGGTCTCTTTTGTATATTTATTCTTAAATATATAATACGCAACATTATGTAACAAAAGGTTGTAAAGATTGCTTTTGGTATGTCTTCTAAATTTATTTAATTATATGTATTAATTTCTTATATTATTTTTAATGGTTTATTAAAGCTTATTAAAACTTATTTAAAGTTTATAAATAAAAAATAGTAATATAGTTAGTTAAGTGATGGGTCCCACGTGACAAGCATTGTCTAGTGTAGTTCCCACATTGAAAAGCATTCTTTAATAATAAATAAATTTGTGGCTTTGTTTATATAGTACGAAAGTGACAATGACACAGAAAAGGTCAAAAGTGACTCCCTCGACTAAAATGCTTGCATGACTAGAATAATAGATGAAATCGAAGCAAAGTGTATGTAAAGAGATAAAGACGAACAAAGTGAAGCCAGTTAATTATAATTTGCATCTCGTCCTGTAGTATGTTCGAGTTTCTGTTTACCAAAGTGGTTACATCTAAACACGATTTAAGATGTCTGAGTATTCTAATTGCACGGTCTGATTCTTAAAATAATTATACAAATATGGAAAGTCAAACATTATAAAGGCTACATTTAAATCAATAGTAAAGTGAATGACCTTAAAAATTACAAATTCAAGATACACCAGACATAGCAACTGTAATAAGAGAAGGATTTCGTCGCCCTTAGCGCCCTCTGTAGGGCAGTTGTTAGAGTTAATTTTATAACTTATATGGTAATTTTTATCTAACTAGTGCAACCGGAATGACTGTAAGGCATACGAAATGTCGACTTAAAAATAAACAAAATAATAGCGATAGGAAAAAACTTTTAAATTAGTTGAATCATATTTACAAGTAAAATAAACCAATATTTATAAATATTGTATTAAAAAGTAGGTATTTATTTCGTGTATAGACTGTTTTTTTGTGTCGTCTTTGCGCTGGTATTCATTGTAAAGGGTCATTGGTTATCTACTTTGGGGTCAAGGGTTTAATTTCAATTGTTTATCTGATCTATATAGAGTTAAATGTAATTATTAAATATGCTAAGCCCGAAACATCAGATGTAAATGTAGGGATTAATTAATTAAAACAAGAAAATTGTAACAACATTGTCGTTGGCGTAATTACATAGTAAACACAGGCAATTTATCAAATAACTCCTCTTAAAGGATTTTGCAAGGACAGCACTCAAAACTTTGTACGCTCGCTTTAAAAGCCGCGCAGATATTCCCGAGTGATTAAACTAATTCCTACATTGTTGGGATATTTTAACTTACGCCCAACTGTAAACAACTTTCGTTTCCAAGAAAAACAAAAGATCGAGGAATAAAAGTAGGAAAAAATGGCGGAGAACAACCGAGGCGAATCTGCGTATTTTTATTTGAGTGACTCGAGCATGTAATGGATAAATTGGTTAATAAAGTGAAGTGAAATTTGCAGCTAAAGGCAGAAGAACGAAACGATGCCGTTTAATTCAAACACGGTGTCAACAGACCGTGGAGTAACTCAGGGTGGGCTTTGGAAATACAAATAAAAGAAATCAATATCAATGCCCTGACTCCAAACTATGATATATATTCTGAGAATTTTTTTTTTTAAATATATCGTCACATAATGTAGCTAATATTTAGTTTAACCCCAGATTGCTATCGTAACGTGTTATCCGTTCTGCCTCAGGGGCTGACAAATAAGATGGTATAAAAAAAGTATATCTGATCTTCTTTCTTCGATTTCTCTTCATCTATGAGATCACAGCATTCATATCTAAATATCTTATTACAGTAAGTTACAGAGGTGTCCCGTTTTCTTTTCTACCAGTGTACAAAGTAACAAACACTTCATCTCCTAGTTATATCAGACACGACTTCACAGCGTCTCTGACCCTATTCTATCACAACTCGACATTTACTAGATTCCGTGAAAACAAATCGTTCACCTTTATAGGTCGAGTGTCTGCAAGAGGCTGACCTCTTTACCGATCTCTGTACATCGTTACGGTAATATACTATTTTTAAAACGCGGACGTTTGTGATCAGATGCACATGTTTTTATTATTAAATGTTTGGTATGATTTATTACTACTATTCGTTCTATCAAGGCAGCTGCTGTAGACGTTTATCTTTGTTTCGAATAGGCCCTTCTGGCTTTTGGAATCTACGGAGATTTTGGATAGGCATATGACGAGAAATCGCAAGAAACTCGGCAGTCGTAGCTTGTAATATAATGTTAGTATTGGTGGTTATGTACATTTTTGTTTAACACTAGATTTACCAGCTTAAATATACCTATTTCTACCAAAACCAAAAAAAGTATATATTTGTTACAAATATATATATAAAATAATATAAAATTCATAAAACTAATTCTTCTGTTATAAATTAAAGAAGATTAGAAGAATTAAAGAAAATGTTACATGCAGTAGAAATTTTAATTTGATCTTGCAAGACCAGTCGTTAACTATAAATGAAGCATCTTTAAAAATGTAATACAATTAATGTAAATAAAGTTAGCACACTAATATACACACTGTTAGTAGCAATTGGAGTGTGTTCGGACTTGTAAAAGAGTATATAAACAACCTTTTTCGCTTTACCTCAGAAACGGTGCGGTTTTCTCTAATTATTTATTTCCAGCTTTGAATAAATATTTGTTCTCATTGTTTGAGACTCGAGGGATATTTGCGAGCTTTAGATTGCTCGGTTTCCCTTTCAAATAAGACCCAACAGTCGCAATTAGAGAGCTGTTCTTAATGTCATGTTTCCTCTCTCGTGAACGCCGCAGTTCATCAGTCTTTTATACCAGCATTAAGTATGTAGACGGTGAAAGGAATAATGTACTGTAAAAGGGCTGTGCGGTTTAAGATAAAACAATTTTACTTGAGCTAATTTAGAACGTCCGGGAAGAACGAGATTCTAATGTCTAAAATGTCGGTGTTAATTTTAGAGTTTCAATTTTAAAACCCGTTACAAATGTAGCTATATTATATATGCATACATATATATTGATATATTATACTATGACATATGTATATTATTTATTTTAACACGTCTATCTCTGTCTTAAGGTTAGTTGTCTGGAAGAGATTGCTTATTAGCGATAAGGACAGCATTATAAGAAATAAATAAATAATACAATGTCCTGATCCAAAACTATGTGACTCTTTTGTAAAGAGTTTTAATTAAATTATACTAAATCATGTTTTCGATTAACCTAAGAGATATAAAAAAATGGCTTATAATGGTGTTATAAATATTCTAGTACATATAATACGATATTTTTCTCAATTAAGTGAATTTATGAAATTCTTTTTGAGTAATTGTCTTAAACCTTAAAATTGGATCTAGTTATTACCTAGTAACAGATGGTTGCAGCGCCAACTCGCGGGAGATGGTGACAACGCTAAAGATTTCTAGTGTTTTTAAATACAATTGTCTATTTCAGGTCTCAAGAAGGAGAAGAGAATGAAAAGACTGGTGACTCGGCGCCTGTCCCACCTCATTGTCACATTACAATTAGATGCACTCGAGAGGTAACTACTGCTTTATATATTAATCAAATCATTATAGGCTTTACCAATACCTGATATTAGCACGCCCCAATCTGTTGTGTAAATATTCTGGGTTTGATTCCCGTGGGCTTATCACGAATTTAGTCTGGCTTTCGAATCGAGCTGTCACAAGTAAAACGGATCCGTTAGCAATCGGGATCATGAATTTTTACTAACGACTAACGAGCACCAGCAATCTATCAAATGAACGAAAGATCGAGACGTTCGAAAATTAACAAAAAGGATCTAAAATATTGTAGTTCCAAATCCGCACGCGGTGGCGCTGCTCAAATTTCCATACAAATCGCTTGAAGCGAACTCGGTTCGAAAGCCAGACTAAAATTCGTGATAAGCCCACCGGTTGTATATTTATTAAAATACTTTGTCGAGTCCTACTAATATGGTAGGATCTACAAAATCACAATTTGATAAAACAGCAATTTAAAGTTTTTATTGTGAATGCTTTGTGTGGATTCTTCGTTCTTGCATTGAGTGTCTTAGGAATTATTGAGAAATCCTTCGTTTCATGAGCTTCAAAGCTTCAAATGTTAGTTCCGACCATATTAATTCCGCTGACTTGTTTCGAGTCTAGGTGTTATGTTTGTGTTGGTCTTGTCCTGTTAGCTATAGCACAGGGTAGCTTCAATAATGCACACTTGTATCATGAAGTATATACAATGTATATATAGCAAAGAAAACTTCAGCTCAACATCAAGTGAAATGCGATCAAATACCGTAGTTAGACTAATTAAAGGTTAATGTTCAGATTGCTGGTTTCAATGGCCTATCAGAAGCTGTGCGAAGACTGGACTTCTCATCGGCCGTCCGTGATGTTAAGAGATTTAATTATATATGCGCTCTCTTGAACCTCCTTGTCGGTGGTCAGAGATTGACTCATCTACCAGGAGCTGCACAGAAATTATTGCTTTCCATGCTAGAAGAAGTTGCCAATCAAGGTAATAGTCAATTTATATAAAAGTATAAGTTATATGGCGCCTAACAGAAAAATGTGACGCGTAACAGAAAAATGTGACGATAAATTTCTCTCATACCTCGATAAAGAAGTTTCACTTCAATAACACGATAAATATTTTTTTCAGTGGCAACATCTAAACAGAATTTAAACGCGTTGCGGGTTCTTTTGATGGCTTTGTCTTCGCTTCGTGAGTCCGAGAGGCGCGCTTGTTGGGGAAGACCGCTGGGCTCACGGGCTCTTTGGGGACACCACGACCATGCTATAGCAAGAATTCATAACATTGCTGATAATATTAGTATACAGGGGGTAAGCTTGAACCAAACATCCAGTTAATAAGCAAGCAGTTTGTTTCATTTGTTTGTATATTGCAGCCAGGACCTGAAGTGATGCCAAAGCTACACGATATGCCTGAAGAGTGCATCAGGGAAATACTTTTAAGGATATCGGATCACAGGGATTTAGATGTAAGTATGCGATTTTATATATTGTTGTAATATGTACTACAAAATTAATAATTTCTGAGTCACGTTTGGTCAAATGACCGCTGCAGTATTTTTAATGCCAGAGCGTTTATATACGTTTCAATAAACATATTTTATTAACGCATCTAGACCCGTCTATAAATGGTTTATTTTGTTTCCCAGTCTGCATCTTCTGCTTGGAGCTTAATGGCATCCCTCTGCTCCGAACAACGTGTTTGGCGCGAGCTAGTACATTACCACTTCAGTCCGGCGCAGATTGAATGCGCCCTCACTAAGATCAAGGAGGACCAGGAGCGGCGCAATGAGAGGAAGGGTACTGATTGGAAGACTGCTTATCATACACTTAGGAAGTTAGTATATGCTTATGTACTATGTGTATTGGATCCTACACAGTGGCGTAGCTAGGTAACCGAAGGCCCTGGGGCAGAAAATCAACTAGGATCCCGACTAAAGTATTCAAAAATTTTGAAATCAAAAAGTGATCAAAATTCAAACAAAGATGTTCAAGACTTGTTAGGAATTTGTCTTTTTTCAAATAAGTTGTCGTTATTAAAGTTCCTGGAATCTGGTTTATTTATATAGTTTCTAAGTCAGCCCGGCTAGCTACGTCACTAGTCTCACATCCCCGGGTCCTGTTAACATGGTAGGATCAACAAAATCGCAATTTTACGGGTTTGCGTAAATTCATCGTTGTTGTATTGAGTATCTTACAAATCATTGAGAATGTGTTTTTTTTCATAATATTTTTGAAGAAATTTCAACAATAAAACGAAAATTGTGTGTTAGTTCCGGCTATGTTAATAGAACCCGACGATATGTCGTTATTATTCGTGAATGTTCGTGAGTGTGTGAGAGAGAGAGAGCGAATGATTTAAATTTGGAATACGATTTTTTTTGTTTTTGCCTTCAAAGGTCCTACGGTCTGCGCGAGGACGCACAGTTCGCTGAAACATTGTCCCTTTGCCGACATTGCCGGTGTCTGTTTTGGCGATCGCTCGGTCATCCTTGTATTGCTGATCAAGTAAGTCTAGTTTCATCTAATTCACTTTTAAAAAATTGTTATAGAAAAGTGGCGGTAAATTTGAAATCTCATTACATTATGTAAAACAAAAGTTATTACATTTTTTGTTTTTATAATTTTTTCATAGTTGTCGTTTTTCTCTAATAATGTTTAATTAGTTGAAGGGTTATATTTTTCTATTATATAATAGTAAAAGCATATTTTTAATCAGTAGCCTTGTGACTTTGCTAAACTCCTAGTACTTATTTCAATATATCATTATCAGTGTCCAGAATATCGTGAGCGTCTCCGTGAAGCTGGTGGTCCACTTCCTCCTCATCCGGTGCCGCCAGCGGCTTTCCTTAAATTTTTCTCGCTTTAAATTTTAAACCTTGTTTGTATTTGTGATTAAGATCAGATTTTATGCAAAAATAATATTGTTTTTTTCTAACTTGTTAGTTTGAGTTTTTACCACAAATAAAAGTTATTTGCGTTTATTTTAATTAATTTAAGTAAAGTGTAAATTGAAATTTCTCGACTATGATGGTTACTAAATTAAACGCAAAATCCAAGCCTCATAAAATCTTTTCACTTAGTCATAAAATCTGTCTTAACCAAAATTAATATTTATTTGAAACTACTTATATGATTTAGTTTAAACTATTTATATAATTATTATTATTATTTTATATTGGCCTTCTAATAGGTGCTATTATACTATTATGGTTTGCATTGTTTTCTAATTTAAATAATCCCGTTTATTGTTGTTTTAATGCTTTAACTAAACCATATGTATTGTGATATTTCCAAAATTCTTATAAAATATAAGAGATTTTATTTCCCAAATATTAATTAATTAAGACCAACGATGCGATCACGTGACTCATTAGTGTTCTATATTCGATTTTAACCGTTGACATATCGTTGTTGGCTTAGATTGTTTATGGATTGTCAATGATTGCTTAATGTTGGTAACATTCGGTTCAGTGTTGTAATACAAAAATAAAAATGAATATTTTTATTGAGTTGCGTGATCGGGGCTTCTGATTTGGTCGATCTTTAAATTTTTATTAGCTTATATTTTTAAGATGAATTCTTCCCCGTCTCCTTTGCCTCTAGTATTGGAAATTCAGTTTAAATATTTTTAAAAATTATCAGTATTTTAAAGTGTACCTATTTGGAGTTCCTTGTTGTTAGAAAAATAGATTTAAAAGTAAATGTAATGCTTAAGCATTTTCCTGTATAAGTATTATTAAGCATAATAGACCCTCAGATGCAATAGGACTTCCCGACGTGAACGGATAAAGGGTTTAAATTTTGTTACTACTGCCAATTTATTTAAAGAAATAATAAATATATTTTTAATATGCTAACTTTTGATTCCATATCCTTTCTATTATTATTGTTTGAAATTAACTGATTATATAAGTGTTCATATGTATTTAAAAATGTATGCAATTTGTTTTTAATAAATAATTATTGAAAGCTATAAGCGCTTTACGTGTTTGGCTTCAAAAAAGGCGAATTTATTGTGTAGTTATCAAGGCACCTAAATATTGCATACATTTTGGTCCAAAGTTTATCGCTAAAAAGCTATTTTGTTATTCTATATTAAATATTACATAGAGAATAGAGATTTAAGAATTCATAGTTAATGTAGTTGTGTTGAGATTTTATGATTACTATAAAATGTACTTCATGCTGGATTAAATTGATTGAACAAAAGTCTTGGCCTAATAATGTTTTTAAAAACATTGGCCAATATCAATGCATCTGAAACCATGGAATATAATGTAGGCTAAAGGTTTTAAAAGTGAAAGAAATGTACGTAATTAAGTCTGAAGGTACACTTTTATTTTAAGCTAATTTAAAATTGTATCAATGCGCTGTTTTCTATTAAGGAGTAGTGTATTCTCAATAAAATCACTGTATTAGTATTGTAGTTGTTGCTATTGTGATATTTTAAGATAAATTTAAAAACTAACAATATTTTTAAGCGTTTGAGCGTTGAAATGCTAACAGAAGTTGCAAATAACGTATTTAGTGGACGTGAACAATCTGCTTATTTACTCACTTATAAAGTCATTTTTGTTAATCTGTGATGATGTGTTTTGTTTTTATTTTGTTTTGCAAATTGTTAGCTGGGTTGTATTCTTCAAATGGTATTTTGAAATAAAGTTATCTTAAATATCCTTGTTTTATTCCACATATTTGTAAGACCAATGCCTACATTCAAAACTTATGAAAACAACTGTCAAATAAAAAAGTAAACACGCTCTGTCAGCTTTCATGCTGTTATTTTCATTTTGATATAAATTTAAACTTCCTGATGAAATACTGTAGGTTTTACTCGTCATGAGTTCCACCTCAATGTTAGGAGGTAGTGGCCTGCCAAATATAGTCGACGTAGAATGGAAATTAGAGATATCAACTGTTACATCAGCAATAGTTACCGACAATTTAATATACACAATTGTTCTGAAAACTGACCAAAATAAGGATATACGCTTTACGTGTGGGACGCAGGAGCTTCAAGACTTTGTTTATAAACTAAAAGACTTAGTGCGGCATTGTGAAAAAGTTAAAAACGATTTGCGTTAATAGTGTAAAAATCACATGGATATTCAACGCGTGGATTTCTACGTATTTCGATCAACAGATTTAGAGCATTTGCTTCTATTACTAACAGCCTCCTTCATAATGCTAACATTTATGCTTTTAGCTTCATCCATTTGGGGCATGACACTAGATATTGACAAAATGTTATTTATTTTATAGCATTTACTAATTCGAATAGAATGATAAACTTAACCTATGCGAAAATTAATTTGTGTAACCCAATATAGGTTAAAATGTTTATTTTACCTAACCTATATTCTGACCCATTATAATCACAAGGTATTTGCTGTAATTTTTTATTTGTTAGTTGTTGCTGATGTTATGATGCTATATATTTAAACACAATTTTTTATGGTTATATTCTAATTGTACCCAAAATGATATACAAAATTGACTTCCATAGTATTTAGTAAGACTGAGTGCTAGTGACTGACTAATGCCATAAATGCAACAATCGTCGGGGTTTTTTGTCATAGAGGTTTACATGTATATTAAAATTTAATAACTTCTTGCTAGGCTGTTATCTGAATGCTCGATATCGGCAAAATTGTTTTCACTGGACGTCGGAGGCTATTAATATGAAATGATTGTCCACCTTAAATCTTACTTTAAATCCCAAGGTTTTTGCTAACATAATTATTGAATTATATATTATGGCTGTTTAAAATAAGTTGTTCTAACCTCATACTAGGACGACCCTGTACAAGCATCTGAAAGGAAATTTATGCATTTTTATCACTAAATGCACCACAGATAGGAGAGTGGCATAACACAAATAAAAGACCATCAATATAGTTTAAAATATATTTTTAATAATTAGTTTATTAAATATACATCCACAACAATTAACATTGCATATAAAAACTTGTATAATTTGTATTAATAATTAAATATATTCCTCTAAAATAAAGTTTAATTCATTAGTTGTTTTATTCAGTTATAACTATCATAATTTTAAGGCACTGAAGTATTTGAAAAGCGATTTTAACATTGAAAACGCACATAGCTTTTTTTTTTTTCATATAAAACTCGAATCAATGCAAACCTATCGGTGACGTACGTAACTAAAAGCGTTTAACACAAGCCTCCTCTACAAGCAGTTAATAATGGCACTTAAATGAAAAGAAGGGGACAATACAAAAGAGAGCTTAAACTAATATTAAACCTTATTACAACTACCTACCTATTTCTTTGTTAGTATTGTGTGTTATCAAATCTAATTCATCTTTTAAACAAACGTCAGTGTGTTATAGTTAAGTAATTAAGTATTGTAATATTATTCTCTAATAGAACCTCTATGTTGGTCCCAAAGTTTAACCGGAAGAAAGTGCCCAAGGGAAGGTTCACGTATTATAGTTTTTAAATAAATAAAATGATATATATATAGTAATTTGTCACAACTTAATATTATTAATATTGACATATTTAAAACTGATTTTATCAGATGTTGCAGCGTGGAGTTGATCTAATTATAATTTTTATGGTCCATAATTAATAGATTGTTTAACAATCACTGTTTTTTTTTTCCTCTGAATTAAAATTCAGTTGTTTTTTTTTGTTTGTTAATTATTTCATGTACCCTATAACTGACGCTTTTCTTGTGATCTCGTTATACGCCTTTCCAAAACCATTGTCGAATCTAATGATGAGTAAATGCACGCCTATAGTGCCTATGTTAATAAATTATTTTCATTTCATTATTGAGTTTGGATAATTTGTTTCTTATAAGAAACATTACACAAAAACATCGAAACATTTCACACTTTTTTGTATTCGTACACAATGTTTCGAACATTATAAGATCCATTCATAGGCAACATAATATGGGACTCTTTTCACATCTAAATCTGTTGTTGTTGTAAACAAACTTAATATATAGAAAATACACAACCTAAGAAGAAAAATACTGTAAACATATACATATATACCTAATTTAAATTGAAAATAAACAAACATAGAATAAAACGAGTTGCAAAAACATACACTTCACGTTTACAATGAGATTAGTAACTGAATAATTCTAATTTAAAAAAAAACAACCTGTATTGTATAATAGCCATCAGTGTATGTCTTCAATTAAAATAATAAAATAAACGCGATTAAAAGTTATAAGCACAAAATAAGGGCTTCCTATATAAATATAGAACTCTGTCTTCGGTGGTAAAAAAAACTATCGAAGCCTTACCAAATAATACAAACCTTAAGTCACAACAACTACTCATTAATAATTCAAGATGCCTCCATAAACAATGAGTCGTAATTAGCTTGCAGACGAACCACAACCATTATCATAACCAATTGAGACACATGGTTGCATTGACAGTCAGTTGTATACTAATAGACGATTCCAACAGACCGCCTTCAAGCCACTTCAGTTAGAATCAGTAACTCAATTATAACTTAAGTCAGTTAGTAGACCAAAATAGTCTAATAAGTAGTCCATATACACATATGCCAGAAGAATTAATTAAGGAAGAATTGAATTTGATTCGTTAGTGTAATAAAAAAGCCCATTTAACGTTTCATTTTCTCCAAAATGGGTAGCACCATATCGAAAGAGGGTCGTTTTCCAGGGTCTTCATTCATGCAAATTTTGATTAATTTGGCAATATGAGGTGAGACTCCAGGCGGTATGGTTATGCGGAGACCTTCTAACGCTATCTTCATTCCACATTCCATTGGTGATAAGTCCGCAAAGGGAATCTGTAATATTTAATTAATGTGTGATACATTTCCGACAGCGCCATCTAGGATAATATGATGAAACTCTTGTTGAATTCCATATTTAAAAATGCTCACCTCTCTGGTAGCAAGCTCCCATAACAGAACAGCGAAACTCCACATATCAGCGGCTTCCCAATTCCTCTTGCTGGGATGCTTCACAAGGGCTTCAGGAGCCATCCACGCTGGTGAATAGACACGACCTTTCTCTTGGAAGGAGAACTTCGCATCTGCCATGTTTATACGCGCTGTCAAATCCTCATCAATCTAGATCAAAGCAAAATTTTATTAATATATGAATTGATTACTATTTTCACAACACTAAAATTTTAGTAATTGGTAGACACTTACCATAACATGTTTGCTGTTCAAATGGTATGTAGGCAATATTTTGTCTCTATCCAAAGAGTGTAAGTACGCCAGTCCCTTAGCCACGTCATGTGCCAACCTAATGGCGGCTCCGGCGTCCACAACCAACGGCCCCCCTATGCCGGCTCCACCACCGCCGTGCAGTAGAGAATACAGCGAACCCCATGGCATGTATTGCGAGATAACAATTAAAGATGGCGGGGAAATGCAACAACCGACCTGTGAAAGTTAAGGACTTGTATGTTATGGTTTTTTATTCAAATCAAAATGCGTCATCTTTTTTTTTCCAAAGTAAGTAATTAAAAAAGTTTTACTTGTAGTAGATATTGAATTATCTAAATATGAAAACTTACCACAGGCAAAATATTCGGATGAGAGAAAATCCTCAATTTAGGAAACTCTTCATTGAAATCCCGTTGTACGCGCGGAGTACATTCACGAATTGCTAACATCTTCGCGATTATATCGTTCTTTTGCCAACGCCCGCGCCACGTTTCTCCTGAAAACATACTCAATTTATTTTGTTTACCGATATACTATATACATAAGATGTTTCTCTAAACTAACATCAGTTAATTTTAGTTAGTCATTATTAGATGTGAGTTATAAGATTTAGCAGCGCCACCTACCGAGCACTAGCGAAGTTATCATACTTATATGTATTGTTATAGTGTAGTGTAGGAAACACTTAGATATGTTTTAACATTTGACTGTACATTATGTTTTATTAATTTAAACTGTCTATTATGCCTGTAACTAACTTTTGAAACATAAATTTAAAAAAAATTGTAGTCCTTTTCATTTACCACTTGAAAGAAAGAGCCAAAACACCCATCAAATTAGAATAACTTACCCGATGGTGTAACAGCAAGTTTAGTATGAAGTTGCAAATCATGAATATTTATCCCTTTGTGACGCGAGAGTGTTGCATCTCGGCTGCGCGTCTTGAGCCCGAGCCACGATTGGTCTTTGAAGCGTATCTTCTTCATATCTTGCCCTTGTTGTATCGCCATCTCATGTAACCTGTGCATAGATCATTAATCATATAATAAGCACACAATTATGGTTCAACAGTGACCTCTACTATGCCAACTTGAGGATTGTATCTCGTTATCCCAGCTACGTCCCAAAAAGAGACTAAGTCCACATGAAAGTGGTGGTGCTACCCCAAGACGGCAAACTGAACTGATAACCACGATCAGTATAATTACAAACAAACAAAATTTCAATTACCTTTGCACTAAATGCCCCCTCGTTTTATCAAGTGGGATATCTCCATCTTTGTTGGCCAATGATACTAAAGCACCGGCCATTAGGAGATCTTCGGCTATGGCAGCGTGTCCCCAGAAGCAGGCGTAGTGGAGTGGCGAATTACCATGCTCGTTTGTGAAGTTAACATCGACACGGTTTTGGAGGAGCTGCATTGATTTATATTAACCTTTAACTACTGAGGTGGATTTAATTTCACATAAACACCGACGTGGGGGCCTCAGAGTCCCGTATACATATGTGCTTGTATTTAGAAATCTTTAGGGTTATTTAGTTTCAGTGGATGTATTTATAATTTATTTGTATATAATTAACTATCATTTCAAAATTTAGAAAACACTTAGCATTTTTTTTGTAAAAAATCACATGAGATCATAAATCAGCAAGAATAAATCAAATTATTTTAAAAAATCAACAAATTAGAGTAATTCAAAAATTTTATTTTCTTAAAACCTGAGAGGCCCCCACCTCAGTAGTTAAAGGTTAAGTTTTATACCAGCGAGTAGAAAGGAAATATACATAACATATATTCCAATTAGAATTACATTAACTTATATACTGAACATAAAGACATTGATCTTGAACTAGGATTCCCTGAACTGTAGGTATCTGAACAACAATTAATAGACTCACTCTTTTTCCTCAATTGTATTATTTAATTTTGTTTAACCACCAAAAGATAACTAACAGACAAATAACAAACTCTTTTTGATCGGAAATCTTCTCATTATTACCAGATCAATTGGTTTTCTTGTATTAGACATTTTTGATTAAGCAAAACACCAATAAGTTAACATTGATTTAGTTTATGTAAAAATGCTTTTAGATATTTACGAAATTGTCATTTTATATTACATACAATACATACTAGAATCATTCAAATTAGCACAGTTGTGTAACTACTCCACCATAGAGACCATGGGCGTAGCCAACTATGGGCTTACCCTGGTTAATTTTTTCATAAAAAAAGGTTACACCCACACCCCATATCACCCTGTATCTGTATGTATAATTTGAATTACCCAAAATAGATAATTAAGTTTTTTAAATTTGATTAGGTACCTCA
Organism: Tineola bisselliella; assembly: GCA_028551675.1. Classification (NCBI taxonomy): domain Eukaryota; kingdom Metazoa; phylum Arthropoda; class Insecta; order Lepidoptera; family Tineidae; genus Tineola; species Tineola bisselliella. Next base: position 140,229 of record JAPWLS010001034.1, read on the forward strand.
CAGGTCAGAGCCACCGTAGCTACGTCCATGACAGAGGCTCAATAGACTTATATAACACCGGAAATTTGAAAATTCCAAGAAAACTTACCAGCTGAACAATTGGTCTATGCCCATGAGCTGCAGCCAGATGTAATGGTGTATCATCACCCATGTTGGTGACATTAATACGAGCCCCTCTGCGTATTAACATCTCTACGATCTTTAGATGACCTTCCTTGCAAGCCCAATGGAGTGGACTGAAGCCGTGGTCATCGCTGGAATATGCAAACAAAATAGATAATTGAAATTTCATATTGTAACCTCATTTTGCAACAAAAAACCAGAAAATAAACTAAAAATTTGTAGTAAGCATGTCTCATATAAAAAAATCATACCAAACTCTAGACGACTTAATGATAATTTTATTAAATTAAAAATCATCAATTCCTTTTTACAACAGCTATTATTATATTATTATGAGTAATTCATATAAGGAAAATTAAAAATGTATTCTAATTTTTTATACTATGTTAATCTGAAACATGTAAGACAACTGCTAAGGTTAAGAAATTACTGGAGGCAACAATCACACACAGGTGTTACTCCTCAGGAAAGTAAGCTATTCTTTAACATATACAGACATGAAGCTATATATAGAGCGTTACTTATCCTTCCCAAGTTTACAATATTATAGACACCGACGTCTATTGTAGCACAAAACGACATCGATAATGACCACAAATTGGTAAACTTGTGTCTATTTTCATCATTGGCTGACACATATTTGGACCTTGGTAAATTAACCGAGATGTGGGCGGATAAAACTGACACCATATGGAGAGCTTCATTCAAATATTTGTTATTATCAATTGTACTAACCCTTGATTCATATCATGTTCTGTATCATCGAGCCAAACTCGTACTTGCATAGCATTTCCTTCCCTGCACCATTGAAATATATCTTCCATATTGAAAACCTACACTTAAACCGTGATAAAGACTAAACAAATTTATTGAAAATGGTCACAAAACGTTTGTACATGTACACTTTAACAAAATAAGATGTTTAAAGCCATTAAAATAAAGTAAACAGTAAAAATAAATACGGATGCGAGACCCTATTCGTAACCATTTTGACAGTTTCGCAATCACTAAAAATAATTTTAAACCGATTAGTTAAAATATGTAAATATTGTTTCTCTCTCTTTCACTTTTCCATTACATTAGCTTCATTTTGAAATAGCGACTGTATTTTTAATTTTGTCGGCTTATCGAGTATTGCCAGTGGAAAAAAATATATGACGTATACTGTGCACCGTTATACAGTGCGGCCGAATGCCAAAAAGTTGGCCAAAATTCAAAAGTGTCTAATTAGGGATTTTTTTTTGTTGGGTTGGCTTCTAAAAACCTGTAAGGATCATAAAATACTTATAAATTCGTATATTTGCTTTTATCTGTTTCATGGCGGTAGTTGCAATTGAACCTTTGTTCGAGCAGCGCCGATAGCGATTTTATGTTGCTGAACGACACATGTATTTAAAGCTTCATAAAAATTACAAATTAAAAGGGATTTTAATCGGATAAAGTGGAATCAACTGCTAAAGATATGTAGAATAAGAATAACAAAGTTTTAAATAATATTTTCACATGTACAGTAAGTTATTGAAACGGCAATTGTTATAAAATTTGATCAATTTAAATCGTTAGATTATGACACGTTCATAAGGTAAAAGACCCAGTTATTGACACTGACCCGGTTTCTGACACTTTCACTTTAATTAAAAAAAATAATTATATAAGTACGTTAATTATTTTTTTCAAAATTAAAATAATTTAGTACTGATTTTATAATAGCAATAGTTATAAAAAAACAACTTTATACAAAAAAAAATATTTAATGCACGGATTGACAGTCGAAACGATTTTTCAGTTGTAGTCTAAGATATTGACGTAAGAGTGTCCGTATATTGAATATGCGTTTTAACAGTCATGTAAGTATAAAGATATTATAAATTATATATTGTATGATTAATAATAACCTTTTCTTCGCTATAAAATATTAAAATATCATTAAAAACAATATTTTATTATTAAAATATGAGTGTCAATAACTAGGCTCAATTTTATTGGCATGTTGCAGTTATTGACACTCATATTCTAACCTATTGTGAAGGAGGTTATTAGTTTGTTGACATCTCCATAAAATGTAAAAATATTTATTTAGGTTTATAATGATCCTTTATCTTATAATTTTCTTTAATTACAGTAATTAATTAATGTTGAATATTTTGTAGAGTAAATGAAATATCATTTATTGTTAAAAATTAATTTTAATACAAAAATATTAAGTGTGGACAAAATGTCACTTTTGTTAATTTTTGAAATAATTATTACTGTAATAATTTGTTTTTAATTGAATAATAATTTTCATTGGTGATAATTATTATGATTATTATTATTTTATTTTTATTTTTAGGTATTCAAAAAAAAAAGTAGGCTACGATGATAAAGCGTTAGAGCAAGCGATAAAAGAAGTAAAAGCTGGTAAACCTGTTAAAACTACGGCCTTGAAATTTAAAATTCCACGAACAACTTTATTGTATAAAAGTCGTGGAGAATTATCTCCGAAAATTGAATCGCGTGGGCCGAAATGTATATTGGGGCAAGAAAATGAGCAGCATCTCGTGGATTGGATTATCTATATGAAAAATAATGGTTTCCCTGTAACCAAAGAGCAATTGCTCAACAGCGTTCGCATGCTCTTAAATGAGATGAAAAAAGAAACTACTCTGCCAAATAATATGCCTGGCCGTCACTGGTACAATGCATTCCATCATCGGCATCCTGACATTAGGAATTGGGTAGCACAAAATCTAACAAGTAGTCGAGCTACAGTATCCGAAGAAAAAATTAGAGCCTGGTTTAAAGAATGTCAAGCTCATCTTGAACCATTGGGGCTATTAAATATTGATGCTTCTAGAAAGTTCAATCTTGATGAGTCTGCTTTCAGATTAAATGCAAAGTGTCAGTCAGTGCTCGCATCAAATGGTGATAAAACAGTATATAACATCGTTGGCAATGATAAAAAGGAATGTTTAACAACCCTAATTTGTGGAAATGCAGCTGGACAGTTACTTCCACCGATGATACTTTTTCCTTATAAACGAATCCCACGGAGCATTACCAGTAGCATGCCAGAAGATTGGCCTATTGGATATTCTGATAGTGGGAGGATGACTTCAGAAACATTTTATGAATACATCACTAATGTATTTTATCCTTGGCTAGTTAAGAATAAAATAGAGTTTCCAGTAATTTTATATCTTGATGGGCATACTTCTCATCTATCATATCCATTGACCAAGTTTTGTCGAAATAATAAAATTGAAATGATTGCCTTGTACCCTAATGCAACTCACATTCTTCAGCCAATGGGCGTCGCAATGTTTCACCCTCTTAAAATGGCTTGGGCAAGTGAAGTTCGGGATTGGAGAATGGAAAATAATGGAGATTCATTGAAGCGTGAAAACTTTGCACCACTTCTTGAAAAATCATTAGCAACATTAAATGTGGAAGAAATTCTTCAAAACGGGTTTAAATCAACAGGTTTACATCCGTTTTCAACGGAAGCAATTAACTATAAAAAATATTTTGAATCATCTGAGCCTAGAAATACTGTAGTAGCTGAACCGATGGTAGATTATCACAAAACTATGGAAAATTTAGTATTTATAGAAAGTAACATTGATAAAAACCTCCTGGAACAATTTAAAACTCAAGAAGAATCAGCTGAATGGAATGGGTCTGCTGAAAACGCCGGTTTGTTTTTATTTTGGCAAAAAATAAAAAAAAGTATCACACTTCAAGTTCAATCTGGGAATAACTTGGCTCCAGTAGATAGTATCGACGTGCCTGAGGATGATTTACAAGTAATGGACACAAGTTATTGACATTTTTGGAAAGAAATTAACAAAATACTTGATTATTCTAAAACTGATCGATTTTTTTTTGTAGCACTAATATTATTTAGAATTTACAGTAGTATTTTTGCCGAGCGCCAATTAATGAATTAATTTACACATTTATAATATGATTTTTTTTGTATATTTAGATTCAAAATACGGATTTCGAGAGTGAAGATAGAGGAGAAACTAATAATTTTATTTTAGAATCGCTGCCATTAGAGGAAGTCATGGTTTATATCGTGAAAGATACTGGACTTAATACCTGTCTATGGTGATAATGAGATACATGTAAATGTTGATGCAGCTTCAATGCCTGAAAGTTGTAATGAAAAATCAACGCTTGTAAATCATGACTCTGTGGAAATCACTGCGGAAGAGCCAATTGAAAAGTCAGTCTCATTAGAAATTTTGAATCCGTCACCTCTAAATAGTAAACAAACGCTTCCAAACGTGCCTTCTCCATTTAAAAAAGCATTGTTTTGGCCTTCGAAGGGTAAAGAATTGAAAAAGAAAAAATACCAACAGTTTATACCTCTGATGCATTTCTTAAATATTATTAAGGTGACCAACTGTACTCATTTACTGAGTTTTGTACTCTTTTTTTCGCAAACCGTACTCTTTTCAAATCCTGTACTCTGAAAGTACTCATTTGTATTTCTAAAACATTTTTTAGATTATTTTACTTCAATTTTATTAATTAAATAATTAAAATTATTTTGACAGTGATTTGAATTTCACGCTCGCATATTGCTTGCCGTTTCAGGCACGTCAAGAGCACAGGGCAATACTGCTGTTGAAAGGGTATTTTCACTAGGAAATGATTATCGGAGCAGTGAGAAGTCGCAACTTTCTGTAAAAACACTATCTGCCGTCTTAACAGTCAAATTTAATATGCAAAATGAAAGTTGTTCGGATGTGGCTACATTATTCGCGTCTCCTGCTCTTCCAAACATTAGACAAAAACATCGAAACCTTGGGGCGTGGCCGTACACATTTTTGTATTCATACACAATGTTTTTTGTTTTCCGTGGTCGACGGAAAGCAAAAACATTGTGTAGGCCACGCCCCAATGTTCGATGTTTTTGTCTAATGTTTGGAAGACACAGGAGCAGGAGACGCGGCTTTAGACAAACATTCATTTAGCAAAAAAACTCCGAAGATAAATATGTTTTTAAAAGAAAATAAATTTATCGTTTCTTTTTCTTTTTTTTCACTTATGAAATACTTGCAAAGTGTACTCTTTTTGAACAAAAAATAGTTGGTCATCTTAAATCAGCAACTCCAAAAGCCTCGAAAGAGATATGTGACTCGATTGTGTAAAAAGTATATACAATTTGTTATGCCAGGGGGTGGTCAATAGGGGCGTAGGGGGTATTTTTTTTAATAATTTTGGCATCAAATTCGCAATCAGCGACCCCAATAGCTTCGAGAGTGAAATGGGACTCGATTGTGTAAAAAGTATATACAATTTGTTATGCCAGGGGGTGGTCAATAGGGGTGTAGTGGGATTTTTTTTATAATTTTGACAACAAATTCGTTATCAGTGACCCCTAAAACCCTTAAGTTTACAGTTTGAAGCGCATTACTTGAATTTTCGAATTATGGCCATCTTTTTGGGATTCGGCCGCACTGTACGTTAGGACCGGGCGGTTCACATGTATTCGCAGAATAATAATACAGTATTAGTTTGTAACAAGTATAATTACTTATAATATACTTTAAAACAAAGATAATATCTTTCAATATTAAAACAAATGCTTAGTTAGAACCTATCAACGCAAGCTCTGGTATTTTCTTCGTAGTCAGACGGGTTCGTCTTTCATTGAGTGCAAGGCCAGCCTTTGAATAAATGCGTGCACATGGCACTGATGTCGCTCTTATATTCAAACGCTGTATCATATATGAATACAGATGAGGATAAATCACTTTCCGTTCGCTCCACCATTGTAATGGATTTTCTTGTCTTTTCAATAATGTATCTTGAATATATTTGTCGAATTCAATAAAGGCGTCTTGAGTTACTGAAACCGAGTCCTCTCCATCAAACTCCTCCCAAATTGAATGTTCATTAGATGAGTTTGGCTTCGCGATCCCATCGTTTGCTTCTGTCTTAGGTGTCATGATCCCGCCTATTTTCAATTTTAATGTCGTCGCAGCCCTCTCGTAATTGCGAATATCGCTGAAACCATGTTTTTTAAAACGTGGATCTAAGATGGTTGCTTCGCTAAGTAGTACGTCTGTTTCTACATCTCTAAAATGTACTTGCATTTGGTGCCTTAATGTTTTTATTACTTTATACATAGGCAGGAAGGTTTCTTCTTCATGTTTGTCAATGGTTTTGTTTATAAGTTTACAATAAACTATATATTTTGAAGCAGATACAGTATCTTCGCTGCTAAGTTCCTTGATAATTTCAGAAAAGAAATTCAAAATTGGTACCACTTTAGCAATGATTTCCCAATCTTCTTCTGGAAGTAGTAAATCACTTTTTAATAGACGTATTACAGCAGTAATAGAGTCTTTCATTTTCTCCACACTGAGCAACATTTCATATGTAAAATTCCAGCTATTTGTGGTGTCTTGTTTGAAATGCAATTCAGTGTTATCAACTTGTACCTGGGCTTTGTGACAATATTCCATTATCCGCCTTACCCTAACAATAGTTTCTGATATTTCAGCAATACCGGCCGCGACTACTAAGTTTATAGCGTGAGCAAAGCAATTTATCAAATGCCAGTCGCCCAACTGAACTGCCTTAGATATGTTTGAAATTGTATCACTCACAACTGCAATAATTATGTTTTCTATTTCCCATTCCACGAATTTGTTCTTGAGAAATTCACTCAAATCGGAGCTTGTATGTGTAGAGTCATACTGAATGCATCCTATCATAACCGAGCATAGTTCATCGGTTACTTGATCAATAAAGTGGGCTGTTATAGCTATATATTCACCCTGAACAATGGATGTCCAACCATCTAAAGTTACACAAATAGCAGACGCTTTTCTTATAATTGTTTTAATTTTTTTAAACGTCGCATTGTATACTTTAGGCAATAAAACTTTAGATAGTGTCTCCAAAGTTGGTAATGTATACCTGGGATCAAGAGCTTGGACAAAATTTTTAAAACCCTTTTCCTCAACCAATCTTAAAGGAAGATAGTCTTTTGCTATCATTTTGACAAGCTGTTCATCTAGGTGAAGTTTAACATTTGATTTAATTTGGGGTGATGTAGTTTTGTCTAATATAATAAAATCTTTTGAGTTTGTAAGGGATGCTCCATTTAAAGCTACTGGTTTTGCCAGATCATAATGTTCTTTATAGCCTTCATCAATCTTTTCAATACAATTTATAGTGGGATGCTTGTTTTTTAGATGTCTATTAAGATTACCAATGGAGCTACCAGATAATGCTATGATTCTTGAGCAATAAAGACATTTCGCCTTTTTTGCTTCGATTCTTTCATAATGATCCCAAAGAGGGCCTGTCCCGAATTTTCGTTTAATCACTTGCTTTGCGTCAGATTCTTCAAAATTTCTCAAAACAGGGCTAAATTTTTGTGCTGGCATTTCTATAATTACATTGGGATGCACAGCACGCAGATGTCTTCTCAGACTACTGATAGAAGTTCTTGATATCGCCAAGACCCTCAAGCAATACAGACATCGTGCCTTCGTTCGGTCAATTTCTCGAAAGTGATTCCACATAGGACTAAATCTTCTCATTTTCAGAGCAGTACTATGTGACCGCTCGGGAGTTACAGTTCAAACAATGCACTATTTACAAGTTAACATGATCCTAAAATACACAAAAAAAAGCGCAGAAATAATTTTCTTACTTCAATTGGGTCGAAAGTCATGCTCATTAATATAATAGAAGCAAGAAATACTACAGTCCGAACTACTAATTATTTTGACAAATAGAGCACAGACGTACTATATTAGTAGTAACCGTCACAGTACGTGTACTACAGAGCGGCAAACAGCGCTATTACCATAGACAACTCTTCCAATTTTAAATTTGCCATGCCTATTTCAATGCATAAAATTTAATTTTCACACGAAATATTCTACAAATAAGTCAAATAGCTACAAGAAGAATGGTAAACCTAATTTTTAGGGTATTCTGAATAAAAAGAGGACTTAAAAAATCACAGCCAAGAGAGCTGTTCAGGCGAAGTGCAATGCACAAAACAGTTCTCATATTTTGAAAATACTTTATTCGTACATTGGATCTTATCTTAAACTATTTTTTGGCAAAAGTAATCTTCATTGCATGAGTCGGTGTAATCTTGAACCCTTGCAGAGCGTCCTTCGCAGCAGCCGATTGCATTTCATTGGCAAATTCGACAAAAGCAATATCATGACGATTTGGAACCAGACGAACTTCTTTGAAACCAGGGAATCTGTAATTATACAAGTGATGTTAAATAACCCTTTATATTCTTTATATTAACTTGTATGTTTTAAAAAAAATACTTACTGATTAAACAACATAGACAACATCATCTCAGAAGTCTCGTCAGGTAGATTTGTTAGGAACAGAATTTGGTTCGGTGGCTGTTCAGCATTAATATTGTTTAGAACACCACCTGCCGAATTCAATCCTCTACCATCCTTACTCTTCTTCTTTTTGCCATCATCCAAGGCTTTAGGTGCTCGTGGTCTCTTCGGACGTTCCTGGAATGTGCCTTTGACTTTTGCAATGACATCACTGTCGGTTTTACAGTACTGAATCCTCTGTGAAAGGTATAAAATTTAGAATCAGTATTGGTGGTATTGTGATGTTCATAAGTTCATGTAAAAACTTACCATAGGTTTGTCATAGAATGGAAACCCTTGCATACTTCTTAGAGCTGCAGTTGCACTAGATATTTCTTTAAATATTACAAAAGCTTGTCCTCTCATTTTTAGTGTTTTTAAAGCGACAATATCCAAAATTTGTCCAAATTGTGAAAATATCGCGTAAAGAGACTTCTTCAATTCCTCCTTCTTGATCCGCTCGTTCAGATTATTTATATAAATAGTATGATTAGGCCGAATATCCATTTTATTGTGGAAGTAATATCGCTTGGTCAATACTAAAACAAAAATACGTACAATATTCTAACCTCCAAATAAATAATATAATGATTGTGGTACGCAAAACTTGTAAACAGATATGAGTTCTATAGAAATTTACTTACATTTATTTGTTATTTGTTAAGTATAGCTTGATGTAAATTATCAAATATAATATGTTTTATCAACAACGAGTGCAGAAGCCGCGAAGCTACACCGACGCGCCCACAGACAGTAATGAACGCATCCACAGACAAGAAAAATTAAAATAGATCTTTACGAGAACTTTGAGGGCTTCTCTGATGTATTTTATAATAATAATAATTACAAGTAATTAAACATACGTAATATGTGTGTGTATTTAGTATTTTTGTATAACTTTTGAAAACTATTGTTATTATGCGTGCCCTAGACTATGCTGGCTGACAGACGACAGTTGACTTGGTGAACTCTGTGTCGACAGTGCGCGCGAATTCGCATGGGAACTTGGAAAATTTAATCGGTTCAAGTCGGCTTAGTCTATCGAAGATTTTGTTGAATCATAATAATCTTTACCCTAAAACCAGGTAAAAAAGATGGATGATTTTGTATCTAATATACCTATTTTAAACGCAGACTTATGGGTTACAAAAGAAGAACTGTACAAAGAACAACTTGAAAAGTTATCTAATTTATCACAGGTATAAAATATTAAATTATTAATACATTAAACATGTCTGAGTTCTATTTGAATTATATTTAATTTATATCTTTAATGGTAACCTTGCAGATCCCTTTGTTAAATTGCACTCCATCACACAACCTATCAGATGGGTCTCTGGTGCGCTTCAGAGGGATGATACAGGACATGTTCAACCCTGAGATGTACTTCAAGCAGCTTGAGATCACAAACAGCTTGACTAACGAAGTTACTACAAAGTCCGGAAAGTACAGAGATAACTGCAGTCTTTTGGTATGTTATTTTTCTTTATAGCTTCTAAAATTATTTAAAACTTGCGATAATCTGTTTTTAATATACGTAAAAATTACCTTTTTAGTCTCAGTTCTTGATATAAAGTTTGAGTGACCTCGGAAAGTTGACCTATATTTGTGAAACTTTGTTAAATATTTATGAAACATTATATTACGATACAATTGTTGCCAATAGTTCACAAGTATAGAATAATAATATAACTTTTGATTATAAAACCAGATTTTCTTAAAAATTAAATAATTTTGTAAAACATTGTCATTAAAGGTAAACAAATGAATTAGTATAAAATATAAATTGAAATTAAAATTGATTTGAAGAAGGTTATAAAACAATTGACCTACATTTTATTATTTAATGATTCATAAGGTGGTCAGCAATGTTTTGCATGTTATTGCTATAGAAACACCTATTTAAAATGACCTAGGCCAAGTTCAGATGTAGTTATTTTCATCCCCTATAATTTAATCTACTATTAAAAGTTTAGTTACTTCAAATAATTTTTTATATACAAATTGAATTGGAAAAACAAAATTAAACATCATTAAAACTATAATGGGTGAGTGTGAGGTTGCAATGGTTTTGAAATATCAATAAGTCATCATATCAATAACTATAATAATAATAATAAAATATACTAATAAATATTTGTTATGTATTTATTGGTCTCCATACAATACTCTGACCGTGATTTGGGCATCTATGTAGCATATACGTGTGAGGCAAATAAAACACATACAGGGTGTACCACATTTTCATTTTGTATAATATACAGTATGCATCTGCAATGACTCCTTAATATGAGAGCTGCTGCCAATGATTGTCATATTCATGCACTTTGAATACTGCTTTCTGTTTTAATCTGTATACTAATCATTAACTACAGAATACTAATGACTTCTCTATCATTTACCAGTTAAGAGACAGAGACCAAACAAAAAAAAAAAAAATTGATTAATATTTTAGTGATTATTGCTAATAATATATTCCTTTATTGCAAATAATCATTGCACTGTTATTAATTCCAGCAACATGAAAAAGTTACCAACACAGAAATGCGTTATGCAAGTCAAAGACACCCGTACGTGATGGTCTCTTTTCCGGGCTTAAACGAATGGGCCCAGAGAGAGGAAGAGAGACAAAACAGACCAAACCTCGATCAACCAAATACGACTAAACGCCTCAATACCTCATTCAAACGCGGCCATGAGGAATGCAGTGATGATGACAAAATGGAAGTTGGTGATGACGCAGATCAGAATAAGGAAGTGAAGACGTGTCCAGATGTTGAAGAAAAACCCTTGGCTGTTTCGAGGGAACATTTGTTGAATTTCCCTATACCTGATGTTCCGTGTCAGGCGTGTCATGTGAAGGTAGCTAATTTTTTAAATACTGATTCTGAATATATCTAAAATTTATATAAAAGTTACAAGGACAACATAAACTTGTTTTATAATATCATAAAAGGTACAAAGGGGTTTGTTGAATAAATATTATAATTTTATAAAAGTTCAGATCAGGAATTAAATTCAAAAGCTGCTGTCTGACAGTGACAATAAAAAGCCTGAACCTAAATTAGGTATAACTTATAGATCTTCATTATTAATCAAGACAAATGGGATAGGACCTGAAAACTAGAAGATTGAATCTCGGACCTATATTTCACAGATATACAAAGAGAGTGAGCTGAAACTCAATGATTTAGTCGAAGTTGTCGGCTTTCTCTCCGTTAATCCAGCGTTGAGTGGAGAATTTCATGATCGGAAGAATATTTTTGCTAATCTAGAAACTGAAGAGGAGTTCATAACGCACAATCCGCCCCCGAGTTTAATACCACGAATACATGTCGTACATTATAGGAAGTTACGACATTGTAACCCGTTGATTGTAGATCCTGTTGAAGAAGGTATGCTTAGCAAATGGTAAAATATTTACTTTTTTGGGCTAGAATAATCTTAAAAGATCACCATTCTTCTTTTCTTTTTTTTATTATTAAATGCCATTCTGTCAATGTCAGGTTTTCTGATGACAACTCAATAATATGAAATTGTAAAACTCAACAATATGCGTGCAATTGCTCATCGTTAGACTCTAGTATGGCTTCAGGAAGGCGTATAGCTATCTATAGGCGTAGACCACAAGATACTCATCAATCATAGCCTGTACATAAAATAATTAATGAAATAAAAACCGAATTTTAATTCAGAAAAAATTGTAAATAACAATTCATAATTCACAAGAATTAAGATTACATCAGATCCACATCCACAGATAAAAAAAAGTAAACAATGTGAATAGATATATAAATTTTTTCTAATACTGATCCTAGTGTCGGCCGTGCGCAATCAATACCCTAGCGCCCTCTGGCGGTCAAAATTCTTTTAAGGTTGATTTCTTGTTTAAACAAGAGTTATTGTTTAGAATAAATAAGTCCCTCGTGGCGCGGTTTGCCTTGCTAGTGCAGGTTGTATGTGAGCGTATGTGTGCAGTGTATCTATCTAGTATTTATCTATAGGTAAAGCCGCCTCCATGGAAATGTCCAAGTCGAATTAGAATAACCTAATAAATTAATGGGTTTTTGCTTAATATCAGTCAGAAGTGTCAAAAAACAATAGTGGTATGAAACTCAGTTTCAACATTTACTGACTGCGTTTGAAAACTTTTTTACAGTTGCTCTACTATCTTTGAAGAAAGCGAGGGACACGCGTGAGCATCTATTCAAAATCCTCACCGAGTTACTGTTTGGTGATAAATTGGCAGCCGAATTCTTGATTTGTTATTTAGTGTCGCATGTGTAAGTTGTTTTTATTATAAAAGACATAGGCGTAGCCCCACCCTGGCTCTGACCTACAACATACCTAATCAGACCTTAAAAAACTTAATTATCTAGGTACTAACTATAATACCTAATATTCGTAAGAAAGTTCACACTAGACAGTCATCAGTCGACACAAAAAAATAATTAATTGGGATAAGACAGCGGGTATAGTTTGCTGGTTACATATTATGATTACAGATTTGAATTAGTTCCCACTATACCCACTTCATTCAATTTATTAATAATACTAGCTGTTGCTCCCGACTTCGTTCGCGTAGTAATGAAGATATAAAGTACTATGAAGTTTAAATTTTAACACGAAAAAGTACTTATTGTGACGTAACAGTTATAATTAGACATATGGTGTTGCTGACTTTATTGTAGATATTGATGTCCTCTATAGAACTGTAGTACATCACTTTGCTCTATTGTCAATAATTTCCGCAGCGTACGCAATATAATGATTAATTTCACATTTTGAGGTACATTATTGAAGTTTTCATATGGATTCTTAACGTTTTTGAAAATATTCTATAGCCTATGTTCATCAGGGATAATGTAGAATTCTAATGGTGAAAGAATTTTTCAAATCGGTTCAGTATTTTCGGAGCCTATTCAATACATACAAACAATTAAATGTTTCCTATTTATTATATTAGTATAGGTTATTCAAAAATGCAATCTCCCTTTCAGATATCTGCGTCAGGACTCTGTAACAGCGGGACAGTGTTGTCTGAACATTGGTAATATTCCAGTTGATAAATATCCTGATTATGTGAATGAATTCTATAATGTACTGAAATTAATATTAACTCAAAGTTATTATTTACCTTTTACTGTTGACAATTTGAATACATTGAGTTTTGTACCAAAGTAAGTATTTACTATAAAAGTAGATGATATATTGTTTAGTTTTCGAATATGTTAATTCAACTTGCTTCATTTACTAAGCTCTGCCACTATAAGCACTAGTCATAATAATAATAAAATTATTTATTGCATAAAGTGGTAGGCAGACTGATGATGGCATTAGCCCAGTATGTCGTCCCGGGGCAGTACCACCACTTTCAAGCGGGACACCTGTGAAGTGACATAGTCGCGTTTCGGGATCAGCTTGGAAGTAGTCGGGATAACGAGAGGAGTGTGCCCTGTCAATTTGGACAGAGCACATTCGTCTCCTCAAACTGGCATAGTGGGTTGTTGCGCGCGTTTATTAATTTGTGTCAGCATTGTTATTATTAAGTTTTTAAAACAATAAAGTATTTATTATTGTTATTATTATTAATTAAAGGTAGTCAAGTGATGGGCCTCACGTTTCAGGCATTGCCTAGTAGGGGGCCATTGAAAATCTTATTATTTAAAATTAAATAATAATAAATAAATAAAATAGTTATGTGAAAAAGTATCATATATTGAGGTAATTTTGGAGATGTTTTTAGGATAATATCACACTGTAAATATTTTCAATTAAATTTACAATTATATAATAAAAGTTGCATATACTAATTTACATATATAATATAAACTCTATATAGCGACACTTTAGGGCGTTATTTATCGCTTAATAAAGATGTCGTTATTTAGAGTTAATGTGATACAATATGGAGTTTATCATTGTAAACTAACCAGTCAGGCTATTCTGACGTAGCAAGTTTGTCATTAAACCAAGTGATGTCAGTGTCCAAAATTACGTTTCTTAAATATTAATATGTTTCAGAAAAGACATGAAATGCAACCGTCTGACAAGTGGCATACTGCAGCTGAGCCGCGGGACTTACTTCATAATAGACGAAACAAAAATGTCTCCGGGAAATCTAGACGCGTCCGGATTGACCAACATGTCTGCTATTGCCAAAATGATATCGTTACAAAAAGTGGATTATAGTTACGAGTACTTCATTATGAATATGGATTCCGATATACCTGTGTTGGTTTTGTCTGAAGGGAAATCTTTGTTGCCTGTAAATATGATTTTATTTCACATGTTTATCTGTTTTTACTAAGGTCTAACATGTTAAATACGACATGTACAGTTAGATGCTAATGTGAATAAAAAGTTATATAATATTGATTCTTTGTAGGCTACTCACTACTCTGTGTGGTTGCACCGTGGATCTGATCTAATTTTAATTCTTGTGAATTATGTGACATGAATTGTTATTTACTTTTTTCTGAATGAAAATTCAGTTTTTTTTGTTAATTATTTTATGTACAGGCTATGATTGACGAGTTTCTTGTGGTCTTCTTCTCGTCATACGCCTTTCCGAAGCCATTATAGAGTATGTTGATGAGCAAGCGCACGCCTTTAGTACCTATGCTAATAAATGATTTTCATTTCATTTCATATGATATTTCTGTTCTCAGTGTGATTTCTTCCTTCCGTTGCAACCAGAGGAGTCGACGTTCCCACTTTTCGATGCGACGTTATTGGCAGTTCAACATTATTTGAAGGAGGACATATTGAACGATATTCGTGTGTATTTGACCAGTCTTAAATTTAATACATATAACATCACTGAAGATATTGAGGTATGTACCCGTAAATAACACTTCTGTTATGAAGAAAAGTTTGAAAGAGTGAATTTAAAACGATTGAAGTTATGTAAAAATGTAACACCAAGTCCTAAAAACGTTGCACAATGTCATTTTATACAGGAAACAAAACCACGTTCTTAAAGTACACTAGCGCCATCTACTACTACTTAATATTACGGCTCCAAATGTTCAACTAATCACCATATGTATTTAATGTTTTACAAGTTTTAAATATATATTACAGTATGTCGAGAATGACTATGTTGAGATGCGTTCGGTATCGAAGGAAATGTCAGAAGATGAACTCCACAAATTATTGGTGCTGTCACGACTTCTTGGGTTGTCGAAAGGGAACAACACACTGACACACGAGTGTTGGAATGTTGCTAAGAGGATAGAAAGAGATAGACTACAACGGGTGCACGAAAGGGCTGCGAGTATTAACGAAATATAATTTTTAACTATTCATAACTTTAATGAAAGATTTTGAATATTTTATCAATATCAGCAAAAAGAAATGGTGTCAGAATCGAAATTGAAAATACCACAAATAATAGGATAAATATAATACCCCATTCTGAATCAAATATATAGTCAGGTTCTATTAGGATAGTTGGAAATTTTAAAATTTTTAAATATAATTCTCTATCTCATAAAAGACCATTTTCTAAGTGGTTACTGAGATACTCAATACAACGAAGAATCTACACAAACTAACCTGTAAAATTACAGTCTATATATCCTTCCATGCAGTGCCAGATAAAGCCGGTGCGGGGCCCGTAGCAAATGTGACCATGGGGCCCTAAAGTTACATTGCCTACTGAAATTTAGGATGTAAATAAAACAGAACATTTACAAAAAGGCTTTTCGTGATTTAATGCATGCAAATTTAGAAATAACACTCGTCAAATCAATATTTCTAAGTAAATCATTTTCTATATTCATTATAGTGAGGTCATTCAAATGTTTTTGTCCCATTGTGCTCCTTAAGACATTTTTTATTCGTTTTAATGTTGAAAAAGTTTTTTTGGGCACAGGCCAAGGCCCGGGGCCCGTAGCATTTGCTGCCTCCTGCTACATGGCTAATCCGGCACTG
Source organism: Tineola bisselliella (assembly GCA_028551675.1). Taxonomy (NCBI): domain Eukaryota; kingdom Metazoa; phylum Arthropoda; class Insecta; order Lepidoptera; family Tineidae; genus Tineola; species Tineola bisselliella. The sequence continues at coordinate 156,653 of JAPWLS010001034.1, forward strand.
CTTCCATGCTGATAGGACTCGGCGATAGTCTGAGCTTGTTCGCGAGCATGGTTTATTTTCAGACGTTTTGAGACCTTTACAGAACAAGTTAATCGAAATAAGCATGATTGTAAACCACATTTAAATATTGTATACAAATATCCATGAAGTGAAACTCTTGAATCACTGCACTAAACCATTTGTCTACATGTCTAGGTTAGTTATCGATTTTATTAATGGGTTAACTTTATATACCATAGAAATCCATATAGCATAACATGCATATAAAGCACAATTTATAATTAGTGGCATATATAACACGTGGAGAGTGTTTGTGACCATATTTTTATTCCGCCTATGGATTAACGTTTAAAAATTTATACAAAAAAATTATTTAAAATCAAAGTTCACTTGCATTAGAACATGTCATCATGGATTTTACAATTTTTTAATATTATTATACAAATATCTCGCTTAGGTCACAGCTTTTGGTTATTTTAGAGTTCTGCATACGCACCGAAATACTTGTTTAGATTTTTTAGAAATAAATCTGAAAAATTAATTGATATATGACAAATATTTTTTTTATATCTCTTTAAAATAAATGTCTGTACACTCGTATTTGAATTCTCCAGTCTTTGTATCTGTCAAATTGTATAACAACACTAATTTTGATTACCATAGTTAAGAGAACATACTTTAAAATGTAGGGTAGGAATAAATATGTTATAATACAAATACTGTATGTTACCATTTTAAATCGCTTTTGCTTGTGGCTGTTGCCAGACGAAATAAATAGTAAGTAAGTCTTGAGCCATAATGTTACCTACTGAGTTTGCCATAGCTGTGCTACAACCAAATATGTGAAGATGATCCCTTTATCATAAACTGTTTATCAGTTTTGGTTAAGCCTATTTTATAATATGACAATGTGATTTTTTATATTTTAGTATATTATGAATAGATCTGTATGTTAATCGAAGAGGTACTGCCTGTTAGTTTTTAAGCACTTTGTATTCAATAAAATGAATTTGCGAAAATGGTTGTTTTATTTTCGTTGTTACGAAATAAACAAATTTGAACTTTCTTTCAATTAACTAGTAATTTAAGAAATATAAAGAGGTTATTAGCCTAGATTTATATATGTGATTATTTAAATAAATTTCCAACAATAAAATTGTGATTTGCATGTATTCATATTAGAGAAGTAGTGTTTCTGAACGCTCACCCAAATGTCATTTTTGTCATGTAAAACGTGCAAATGTCAGAGTGACGTGTAGAAATTTGCAGCAATCCTCAAGTTATTGATTCGATATTGTAAATTAATTAAGTATAAACTAGCTGAAATACTTTAATAAAAATGTCAAATAAACATAGATCATCCGAGACGGCTAGCAAAAAATCTACATTTTCCTTAATGAAGAAAGCATTTAGATCTAACGAAGAATGGCCGGACAAGGTTTAATGAGTCCATACAATATTTATTTTATTAAAATTATGTATTAAATGTTTGTTATTTCTTGTAGGAAGAGTTTTTAGATATAATTTATTGGATGAGGCAAGTGATGGGCATAGTTCTTGGCGTTTGTTGGGGTCTGTTACCAATGAGGGGTTTTATAGGACTTCTATTGTAAGTTTGCTATTTTGATACTTAAATTTAAAAAAAAAGTTAATATTCTAATTAGAAAACATTCGTACTAAAGTCATGTATGTGGTTATTATAGGCAGTATTATAATTTTACAAAATATAGGTTAGTACTTTTAAAATATTTTTTTTAAAATTTTAGATTTGTAGCAGTAAATGCGGGTATTATATTTTTTTACGTAAACAATTTTCAAAATATAGATGAAGAGGAATACGGTGGAATGTGGGAGATAACTAAAGAAGGATTTATGACCTCGTTTGCTGGGTTTTTGGTAAATATTTAATTTTACAATATTGAGGCTGGAATTACTGCTTTATTTAAAAAAATATTGTGGATGAACTACTCAAACTTTAAACAAAGGTTTCTTACCTTTATGCATCTTAATATTTATGACTATATATTTTAAAAAATCTATTGTTATGCCTGTAATACAACTGGGATATGCAGACAAATTTAAAAAAGAAACATGCAATTTCCATTAATTTATTTCAGCATTTTAAGCTGTAGTTCTTATGGTCACAGTAAGTTCGAAGCAGAGTGGTTGTAAGGTGTAATATGTGGGTATTTTTAATTAGTGTTTAAATTCAATTTTAGGTGACATGGATTATAGTGTACACTGGACTGCATAGTGAATTATGAGAAAGTATCTGGTAATAGATCCCATATATGCCAATGTTATGGAATTGTATGGTTTTAATTGTTTGTGGTAATTTTGAGTATTGAAGTTTTTGTGACCGGAATGTTATTAATCAAGAATTATGCATTTATGTGTTATTAGTTTTTCTTCAATTTTAACTATAAGAACCTAGAGAACAAATAAAATTTTTAGGGATTATAAGATTTGTTTTTCCTTTTATTAAATGTTGTATTAAAATTTCTTATTAATGTTTTAATTAAATAATAATTATATGTAAGAGTGAGAGGAAGCGGTTATCGGAATGTATTATAAATAATAAAATAATCAAGTAATGTAAATATTTGAACCAAAAATTATTTGAATTAGTAGTTTGTTTTTGGAAACATGTTTTTAATTATAAGTAAAATAAAAACAAGTTAGTGATCAAATGTTGTAATTGTTTTTATATTTTGACGAATAAAAATTATTTTCGAATTGTACATTTAGTATTTATTTTTTATTTGAATTTTGAACAGAGGAATATTTTAATATAATTTAAATTTCACCCATAGCACCTAACTTTGTTGTTTTATAAAAATCATTGCATATAAAATGAAGTCTTGCTATTGTAATAATTTTTATTTAAGCACTTAATAATCTACTATTGTTCTTTGAGGCAGAACAGATTTTCATGACCAATTTCCTCTTAGATGATAATCTGCAAAATGATTAAGGGAGTCTTGTTAGCTACTACCAGAGCATCAGGGTATTGATTGGATACGGACACTACACTAGAGCCAGTCAACTTTAGGTAAAATGTCAGCGAATATGTTTATTGTAAATTATAATTAAAGTATTAAAAAGTGCATAATAATTGAAAGTAAAGTGCAATGATTAAGCGTTATTATTATTGGGATAAAATACAATGTAAGTGGATAATGCCAGCGATGGAGAGCAGTTAAACCAAATTGATAATAATTTATTTTGACTAGTAAAAGTGCTCTATTGGAGCCCAATTACTAAACATAAATTTAAAAAAGGAAGGTAGGGTAGATAGAAAAAAATCAGATGTAGGTTTGACGTGTTTTTTACAACTTATATACAAACATGAAGTAAAAAATATAGCATTAAATAAATTGAAAATCTCCTTAAATGTGAGAGAGAGGCAACCTAATACATTCAATCGTCCCTCCAAGTAACCAAGACGTCGTCCGTTCTAAACCTCTGTGTAATAGTAGCATCTTTAAAATCCATTTTACAACCAGACGCATGAGCTAAAGCGCCAGCATAAGCTATCATGACGCCATTGTCTATACAGAATCTTTCATCTGTAGCAAAAACTTTAGCATTTCTTTCTTTACACATTATTCCCATCATTTCTTGTAAACGCTCATTGCAGCCGACCCCGCCCACTATTAATACCTTAAATAAAAATATTAATTTAATAGGTCAGCACAAGTTTAAAAATTAAAAAATATCTAGGAAATATGGCGGGAAATATATGATGTGTTTTTTTTTAATGGCAAATGTGTCTAGGGTCGGTATAACCCCAACAATTCATGTCAACGTCAGGTGTGAAGATGAATGCGCTCTTTATCTGTTTCGCAATATAATGTTCAACATAATGCCACATAGGCAACGGGCTCTCGGCCTTTAATGAAACAACCCTTCCAAATTTCCAACTCCTAATGTTATAAGCACTGGCGGCTCATCCTAAAGAGCGCTGGTGCAGTGCACTCCCACGAAAATTACAGAAGTAATCTATATTTCTTCATAATACATACTATCCTTACATTACATTCATTCTATTCTACCATGCCTATACAATAGTATATTATATTACCTATATCTACGCGTATATTTGGCGTCAAGTTGTAACGAGTGGAGCGCCAGCGATTGCGCTCCTATGAAACGAAGTTTAGTACGATTCCTAGCATTGTATTCAATGAGTGCGAAAGAGAAACATCGACTCAGGCCGACGCGTGAAACAAAAGATTTCGTATGAGAAATTAACCTAATCTGGAGCGCCGCTCACGCGCGACGTTGCCAAACCGTGCGTTCGGCCGTGCCGCGCGCCGCGGGGAATGATAAGCATAGAAAAACGTTTAATTAATTCTATATCTGATTTTCACAAGAAAGTAATAGATGTCTTCGCTCGCCAAAAAGACCGGCGAATGGATTTTCTGTACAAATAAAATAAACGGTAGGCTCTAGTTTTTTGTTTATTTTTTTGTGAACCCCCATCAAAAAATGTCACGAGCCGCCTCTGGTTATAAGAAACATTTACTTGAACTTGATAATATATAGTGGATTTTTTCTAGACCCAAATGCTTAATCCGTATTTCTTTAAATTTAAAAGATAAACGCCTTATCAACAATTTTAGCAACTACCTGAAAAAATATTATATAATCAATACCTTACCTCATCCGAAGAACAATGAGCCATTGCACGCTCGGTAATCTCAACTAACATCGCAAAGACAGTCTCTTGTAATGAAAAACACAAATCTTCAGGTGTATACTCTTTCAATAGTTCATCTATTTTGTCCTCCATATATGATAGGATTCCTGAAAAGCTGACATCCATTCCTGTAATAACATTGCTATCAGTGAATAGTACTGGAGTTTCTAAGAGTTAGTAGTTTAGTTGAGATAGATTCCAACCTAATTGGGGCTCCACAGTATGTCTGCCCCAAAAAGGATACAAATGCTTAATAATTATATTACATACCTTTGACACAATATGGTAGATGCAAATATTTCTTGCCTCCCTTCGCCATCTGTTCTATATTAAATCCTGGACTTGGTGCATTTGATAATTTAAGTACCCTGGCAAATCTGAAAAGACACAAAAAACCTCAATGAAAAAATATTTACTGACAAAAAAACCCACCAATTAACATCTTTCCGTGTGGTGGTGTTGGAGTTATCAGTTACTAAGACAGCATGACAATAATGTTTTAGTATCCAGATAAAATGGTAATTGCTGCAAACACAATTTAGAGACTGCTCTGTGTCTACTCAGGCATATCTGAAGTTTCGTGATACGGCCGTCACCTCTGTAGCTTACGTGAATTTTGATATATAAGTCCGTAACAATTCCTGTCAAATATCCGCAAAATAAGCATTGTGTGGCCTATCCGCTGTCAAATCCGTAATTTCGTAAATGATTACGTAAGTTTCCTGAATAGGAAACGTCTGTATTTTCGTCCGAAGTGCGCCTGAGTAGTCCCAACTTTCTGACACCTCATGTAATTAATATAGAAGCCATCTCAATACATATTATATATGGTTATATGCAAATATTACAAAACTATCACCTATTTAACTCATATAAAAATATGTTTACCTATCAAGACAATTTCCGACAGCTATATCGATGGTTTCCCCAAAAATTCTGTATCTCTTTCTGGAATACGCTATGATTTGTGTATTACCACCACTCACATATAACACTGTGGGATTCTTTGCTTTTGTTATTAGTCTACCCATTTCGATATCTGTGTGGTAGTTTAGAAAAAATTATAAAGAGTTATGCATTTTTTTGTTTGATTACAATAAAATGTAATATAAAAATAAATCTACGCTTGTAATTGATAAAATAATTTTATAAGTGTTTCTAAACATTAATATTTGCTTATAGGTTGTTTTGCTATCACAATTAAAATGTCTTTTATAATTATTTTTGAGTGAAGTAATTAAGCGTTGTTAACAACAAATTTAAGCACTTTTCCATATATATTTTTAAAGGCAATTCTTGAAAATAATTTAACAAATTGAATTATATATTGAAATCTTAGCAGCCAATACATTGTCACGAGTGGATGCGTCTGAGATGACCTGTATCCAAAGAAGTAATCTTTTGTCAGTCTCTATCAGACATCTGAGGCCATTTAAATAAAAAATAAGAAGAAATATTAAATAACGATCTTAATTAAGGTAACTGAATCCTTTGACTTTATGAAAAATTATTATTAACATGCAAACAAATACTAATTTTGACTATATAGATATGTTTGATGTGTGAAACCACATTCTCATGTAAAAAAGGATACGTCCTATACAATGATTGACACCTAAAATTGGCTTCTTCCACAACATAGCAACAGTTCTCGCAACAGTAGCGCAAACGGTCAATGGCGCGCCCATTCCTGGACCTTTTGTATAGCAAACTACATCGATATCTTTGGGGGATAGTCCCGATTGGTCAATTGCTTCTTGGAGTACCTCATGTATGTTTTCTTGATGATGCGCCGCCGTCTCTTTTGGTAGAAAACCTACAGCAAGTTTTACATTTAAATGCGTGAATGGTTTAAAATTTCTGAATGTAGCTCCGTTAATTATAACAATTGCCTATCAAAATACAATGTATTACATTACATTCAAATTATATTTGCTAAATGCATACACTATGTAGCAACGTATTTTTATAACCTCAAATTACCTTCTCCTGGCGGCGTAATGTAGGTACGTCTGCAATTTGCAAGAATCTCCCCATCTCGTACGATACCAATACCAAGCTTATTAGCACTGCCTTCAAAACCAATTGCCACGACCATTTTTGGCCAAAAAAGTAATATTTACAAACAGCACAAACCAGCTGTCAAATAAACTTTTCTACGATAGGTCATTGTAGAGACGAACAAGCACGACCTTAAATTGATGCGTTATCTATATTGTCTGTGGTACTTTGTAATTAGAATGAGTTTAATAAAAGCACAGTAATTTAAGAAAATTATATTACTTTAATAGACATTACAAACGCACCAAAATGTTACAATCATATTAAACAATAAGTTTGGGGCACAATTTCCATTAATGGAGTGTACAGAAAAACTATTGACATATACATCATTATATACGAACTATTACAATCAATTATAATAGCCGCCAAACAACTTGAACAATAAATGCATGAAGGGGGCAAGTTTGCAGTTCAAAATAATCGTCACGTTTTATTTTTGGTGCAAAACGATTGCTTGCATGATTACTATTGTAAACTACCACATAAATAAAAAGAAAGCAGTGAGGTATCAATAATATTAAGCTAAAAAAATCTAAAACCAATTACAATTCCTGTAAGTATAAACAGAACGTGAGCGAGACCTCAGATCGAGTGTTCCACGGGCCAGAAAGAGCGGAGATGACCAATCAATAAGACGCTTGTTAATTGACATTTACTGTTTATAATTTTTCTTATTAGATTCTTCATATTCCTTAGCGCCAAAATACAGAGAATTCGGTGTTTGAAAAATCAGAATTTCTCAGACGCCAAGTAATGGTGTAGTTAGGTGAAAAGAACTTTATTTTTAGTGAACATTGTTATGTGACTTTTGCTTATTATTTAGATTTTAGGTGGATGAGATTGTAACACAGGCAATCGGAGTGAACTTTCCAAAGGAGATCGTTATTCGTATAATTTCTGGATACCCTGTATATTGGCACTAAAAGTAGTGCCTAAAATACAAAATCACATGTGACCTCATTCAGGATCTCAACTTTAACTTCTTAAAACACTATCTTAAGCCTACAATACCGTAATGCTCAAAAGCTACTCCATTGTTTTTAAAGTGGAACAAATAAGAGAATTTAGCGAGTTTTAAACCCGAGCAGCATTCGAGCACTTTTAAATAAATAAAAAACAAAAGTAATAGGAATCAAAAATTATAATTATTAAAAAAAATACAAATAATAGAAACAAAAATTATAGACTTCTTCTATATAAAAAAAAAACAAACAAAAACACCCCTTTCGCGACTCTTGTACAGGCGTATTTCAATACGCCGCCATTAAATAAAGATTCAAAAAGCTATTCCTATTTTAACCACAAACTTGTTTAGCACATTTTATTTTTTTCCTAAATAAATCAAGCCTTAGGTCGACGCTCAGCCGTATTCACCATACTTACCTACTAAGTACTAATGACAACATAAAGCATGTAACAACGAACATACAAAACGCCGTGACTAGGCGAACAGGTTTCTACCTGTTATTCTTAATACAAATAAATAATCTTCCACAACATTCAGGGAAACGAAAAACTTTACATCTTAAATTAAATGCTTAACGTTAAATTATTTTTATGACAACTTCTTCTTCTTAGGTCATTAACCTCAGATATATAATGTCGAGTTTTCAGGCAACAGCCCAATAAGAAATTAATAAATAAAAAATTAAATAGATGTAAAAGTTAATTTATCCAGTATTAGTTTGAACTAGATGCCTTTTTGACATACGGGTTTGCATCTGTATTAAAATTTTGTAATTTCTTGCTAGGCTATTGCCAGAATAATTGGCCTTGGCAAAATTGTCTATATCGGACATCTGAGGCTATTTAAATAAAAAAGAAAAAGTAATGTACTAATAAACATTATAAAGGTAACATTATCGTTTAGTTAGTTTATTTACATTAGGCGGATTTTCCAGCATACACCCTGGACACACGTGAGCTGGTAAGTCAGTTTTTTGGTTCCCTGAACAGTACATTCATAAACTAAAGTAAAAATTAAATTCTTAATAATACTATGTATGAAAATGATACAAGGTTATCAAAAATCCTTACACAAATGTCATTTTATGTTTAGTTTAGTCTGAGAATGAAGCAAATCTTCAAAGACTATTGTGATAACAGCAAAGTTCAAGAACAATAATAGTATTTAAGTACACATAAATTATTAATCAAGTAACAGATATTTCTTCTATTAAATCTGAGTGAAACGTCAACTAATTCCACATATTGAATTGTATGTCATCATTCTTATTTATTTTAATAATAATCAAAAAATATTATTATTATTATATAAAGATATTAATCGTTCAACGGACCACCCGTTATATTAATTTAGGTTTAAACGCCTTTTATTCAACCACATATTTTTAATAAGTAGAAGTGATCTGGCAATTGGCAACACTAAAAACAATATTGCCATGTGAAAAACTATTGAGATTTTTTTAATTTAACAATTACCGACTAACTTAACTTACAAATGCGAAGAGATGTAGAAGTCTAGAGTTTAAATCGTTTTATCCAAAGAGCTAGACGGCCATTTACATTACAAAATGTGCGAGTCAACCACAGAATAGATCATACATGTCAAGTGGAAATAAATGTAAAAACTCACCAGAATTGGGCTCTCATACCCTGATTTTAGGCTCCTATTTAACCTTTAGCTACTGAGGTGGATTTAATTTCACGTAAACACTGACATGTATGTGCTTGTATTTAGAATCTTTAGGGTTTTTAGCGTTCAGTATTTAGCTTCAGTGGATGTATTTAAATAAAATAGATTAATTTTTAAATAATTTATTTGTATATAATTAACTATCATTTCAAAGTTTAGAAAACACTTAGCATTTTTTGGAAAAAATCACATGAGATCATAAATCAGCAAGAATAAATTTATTAAAAATTTATAAAAAAAAATTTTTCATTTTCACATTTTGTAAATCCTGGGGTCCTCAACTAAAGTTTGTAACCAAATTAATTATAAAAAACCAACAAATTAACTAATTAGAGTAATATAAAAAATTATTTTCTCAAAACCTGAGAGGTCCCCCACCTCAGTAGTTAAATATTAATATAAATTTTGCACGACGCGACGTGTTCACGACCAAAGTATAGTATATTGACTTTATAGCACAATGAAAAGATTTAAAATCACATCAATTTTGTTCATATGGATTCTTTTTTTAACAACTCGAATATATTGTCTTTTTACTTAGCTTATGGACCACACTACGCTTTCTCATCCACGAAGTCTGATAACATGTCTTTTATTTTCGAACCAATACCTGAACTAATGTTGAATGTTATATTAGAAATGATTTTGGTGTTGAAATGCTCCCTAATCGTGGTAATTTCCGTATTTTCATTCACCCTTGTTATGTTGGCGCAGAAACCACTTTTAATCTGTTCATCTTTATTCATAAACGTTTGATTATTGATATTGAATGGATTTGTATTTTCCATAGCAACAGTGGAAAGCGTGTCATCCACTACACGAATGCTATTACTATCCTCGAGAGGGTTCTCTTGGTTCAAATACTCATGGGAATATGATAGGTTACGATTATTTAAAATATTTGATTCATCTGTCGAAATTTCGATACCATTTAGAAAATAATTATTCAAATTATTGTCTAAGACTACAACATCGGGTTCTAGATACATCGGTTGCTCAGAATAGTTCACTCCATTACCAAAAACATTTGCGGTTTCATTGTATCCTGCTGAATTTTCATGAGAGTTATCAGCTATCTGTTGAGTTTCCACGGAATGTGAAAAATCAGCTGACACATTGTCGCCATGTTCCATATACATTTCACTACTTTCCCCTATAATTAAATTTCCAGGTTCATCTGGTCTTCTTTTCTTACTTGCAGGTTCAGCACCATCTATATCATCATCATCATCATTATCATCCTCATCGACGTTGTTACCATTGTGGGGATACACTCTGAAAAAAAAGACATTCCTTTTAGAATACTCGTTAATTCTCCCAAAACATCTATTACTGGGATCCAGAAAAAAAGTCTAATTAACAAAAACACCACAACACATTCATATGTACAATATGAACCAAAATGTATAGTTTACTTTACACGGCTCAAAAGAAAGCAATCATCTGTGAATTGCGATTTTTACCTATAATTATTATAATTTGTACTACAGACTGTTTATTTAAGTGATAACTGTCACTTTAAAGAGTTCTAAACAATTCTAAATGAGTACTTCAGTTAGGAACTATGCTAAAGTGAGCAGTGACTTTCGCCTCATCAACATCTACAATTCCTCTAAACAAGAAGAGTCTTTCTTCTGTGCTTAATAAGCAAAAAAATAATTAGGTTTCTTTTGGAATCAACACTCTCTGCTATATTATCTCAAATTGCAAACTTCATACCCATTAGACCCCAAAAGGTTCTCCAATGCAGCTCTGTTCACGGCATGGTTGGGGTAACACAACGACGGCGGTGCATTATACAACTGCATTCTTATGTCTGACAATGCATTCGAGGCTACGTTTGAGATCTGAAATTTGACATTTGACAATATACATCGATGCAAACTGATCATGAAATTATTTCTTTCATATTAATAAAAATAAAATACCTTCAAATGTTTATTGGAAGTAAACATGGAAAACAATTGTAAGCAGATATGTAAAAATGTTTCAACGGTTTGAGGCGTCGACTTCCTTAACGTATCCAAGGTCATGCATAAAACGTATGTTTTCTCCTCTGAATACTCTTCATATTTGTAACACTCGGACATGATGAGCTGACTAATTGCCTGTTTACATAAATTATATTAACCCATTACTTCTCAAGCGTCGAAGACATTGGAATTTTTTGGTGAAATCTTTAAGTTAAGTTCATAATACGTTAAGAATAAATAATATGACAAAAAAAAATTTTAACGCTGAGTCAGCCAGTCCTATAACATATGACAATGGGGATAAAAACTACATTTTGTTTTTATTTTTATTATATTATATATATTTGGTAGAAGTCTAAGAATCAGTTTTATGTACTTTGAAGTTGGTTACTGTTTTCTTTTATTACGGTATACAAAATCGGAACATAATGCTTTTTTTGAGGCAACAAAAATGATCAATTTGAAAAAATTACATTAAAATTACGCAAATATTTGACTCAGCGGAAAAAACTTATTTCATCAGAAAAATAGTATAAAAATACGAATTTCATCAGAAACAATAAAAAATAAAACTCTTAATTATTATTAAAAAATTGAATATAGTGTCCTCCAAAAAAGCTCGCCATTGTGACATATTTTGGAAGCGCAATAATGAATTTTTATTATTATAATATGGTACAAATACATATTGCCAAGTCCTATTGACACTTTGTTGACCAATGACAAGTTAACTTGTCATTGCACTATTCTCCTACCACGACGGGCAAGACCGATTGGATTACAAAGCGTTCATGAATTCAATTTTACATAGTTTCTGTGCAAAATTCCTGGTCAACAAAGCGTTAACATGGTAAGAACTACAAAATCATAATTATACAGAAGTGTTTACTGTGCTTAGATTGTGTAGATTCTTTACTATTGAAAACGATTGAAAGAATATTAATGAGAATTATATTTATATAAAAGAATTATATTTTGAAACTATTACAACTAGAAAAAACGAATCTGATTAACTTAACAGGACCCGGAGACAAATTAACATGTTATTAGTTTCTGTTACTCTTTTACTTGATTGCTACTTTATTTAATTAATTTATTCTTCTTCTCATCAAAAAATGTGTATTTATAATATGTTTATACATATATTATCGTTATTACTTCATTGTATTGTCCTAGTTTGGAGTCAGAGTATTGAATGTATATACATTTATTATTATTATTTACCTCATATTTCTCCGAGGCCATAAAATACCCACAAACAAGTATAAACGTTTGAAGGCATTTCAGTGCTGCTATATTAACTTCCTCGCTCTTTGTATTGCTAAAAATATATAATTAATTAGCTATTTTAAAATCACTTTACAATTTGTCACAAAAAAAACAGTGTGAGTTTGTCTTGGCGCTGCACATACGTTTTATGTTTCTTAATATAACTTAACTATAATAAAACTCAAATTAATGTAACATGTTTATTACACAATAAATAACAAAATAACATATTGGTAATAAGAAAATATATATATTTTAATTTTACAATTGCGGGTAGGTTTGAGAAACCGCCATCTGTTATTATATTATTTTATTTATGTTTATATATTTATCCATTGTTTCAAAAGCTTTATACCCATATGGAGCGGCAAATAGTCTTCTAAATTAGTTCAAGCATAATCAAAAAAATTTCATAGTTATGTACGCACACACAAGCATGTAATGTTCTAGTCTATCTAAACCTTTTTTTAAATTGTTTCTCCTATAACAATTGGTTGTTTGAAAGAAATTACTTTTAGTGATAGGATCGTCAATTGCTCTAAGTTTGTGTTTTGTATGTGCTAAATCGTAATACCTACTCTTAGAGTAATAGGCTTAGTGTGTGGACAGTATTAAAAAAAATGATGAAATAATGATTTTAGTGGGAAAACATGTTAAAAGTATTGCAATGAATTACTCAATTTTGTAAATTAAATTGAGATTATTAAGATTTTCAATAAAATAAAAGTACAAAATCAATCAGGGAGAATGACGTCAAGGCCCAGTAAATATGTCAGTGTCAAGGAAAGGGCTGTGTTGTTTTACTTTGTTTTATTAAGTAGATCAATAATAACAACCGCATTGCTGTAGTGCTGTAATACGAATAACTCACTTGCTAGTTTGAGCTTCAGGCTCCTGATTAAGGCGACATTCATCTAAATTGACTTGCATCAGACGTCGTTTGGCTTTCTTGCTTGACGATTTTTGCATTTGAAACACCTAAAAATAACTTCTGGTTAGAACTGTTCCAAGAAATGCGAGAAATGTTATTTGTTTTTAAATATTTTCTATGATATTTTCTTTATATAACTACTATCAAAGCTATATACAACATACAGGTAGACAATAGACATGATACCCATTGTGTATGTCTAAAGCCGCGTCTCCTGCGCGTGTTTTTTCGAAACGTTACACAAAAACATAGAAACATTGTGTACGAATACAAAAATGTGTACGGCCACGCCCCAATGTTTCTATATTTTTGTGTAATGTTTCGAAAAAACACGCGCAGGAGACTCGGCTTAAACCATGATAATATTATACCATAATCACTAAAGTACACAAAGCACATTGGTACATTCCAAAAAATCTAAACATAAGACTTCCAATTACAAATCCAAATATTATACTTACATTTAACTGTATAACAGATGAACTAGGTGTGATATCATTTTTAATTTCCTTAATAAGATCATTCTCAAAGTCAAAATTCCCAGAACCAGCTTTCTCTGGTATATAACAATGCAACACCGTCAACCATTTTTGTAAACTATCGTAGGTCTTGACACGTACTGTTCTGAAATCAAAATTGTTGTGTTACAACACTTCTTCTTATTCTCAAAACGAAACTTTACACGTAACTTAGTTCATGGTTTTACCACCAATAACCACTTTAAAATTAGTTTACTACTTCAAAAATCAGCACGGGAAAAGCTAGTATAATTATATAATTTAGTCTTTATATATCTAGTTTTAAAACTTAGATAAATAATTATATAATTTAGTCTTAATATGATTAATTTATATAATACCTTATTACATAAACTCAATGCAATATATTGAGGGTAGTCCTCAGTTTGCTGCCAATTATTAAAGAGCTATTCCAGTTGTAGCGACGAGGACAGGATTTATTAAAAATTTTCAACTAACATTTTAACATTATTACTATTACTAACTTACATTTTCGTTCTATTGTTTCCACTATTATCACCACTCCATTGTAATGATTGAATTAATAATCTCAATATGAGATGATTGTACGGAATCAAGTTTGTGTGTAAACTGTAATGTAGAAAATAAATAAATTAGTATTTGTCCAATAATTATAAAACTATTGCACAAAAATCGCACATACTTTAATGTGAACACTAAAAAAAAATAAAAAAATAAAATATATCTTACCACACAACTAAAGCGTCAATAGTTTCCAAAGCCCTTATTTTGCATATTTTAACACATTCATCATCTATGGGCGGACAACGCATGCTTGTAACATTTAAAATTTGTGTCACTCTAAGTAAAATAATTTTTGGAGCAATCGGTTTGGCAACTGGATACAAATCACTAGAAAAAAAATATTTAAGTTATAGTAAAAAAAAAAAACAAAAGAAATTTAATAAAAACAATTGAAATATGAATTAAAGTGTTTCGTTTTTGTTCTCCTACTTTTGGAACTATGATTGTGATTTGAATTATAGCCTTTTAATGTAATGTAATAATATATTTAAAATATTTTATCTCCTTATGGTCAAACTAGTTTAAAACCTAAGTAGTACATAACAAAACCATTATATACAACCACATATGTAGGTATATTCAACAAACCACCAGTTGTGATATTAGGACCTAGACTGGCTAGAAGTTAAAATTGAAAAAAAAAAACCAAAAACTTAAGTTCTCAAATAATACATCACATGAAACAAATGAACCTTTATTATTTTTTTAATTAAAAAAATAATTTCATATGTTTCAAAAGCAAAAAATACTCTCGATTTATTCATTACTACAAATAATTTGAATACATAATTTATTTCAAAGAATGCATAATCCAGATCATTCATCTCTGAACATGCCTATGCAATTAACTGTAAAGAAACAAAAAAAAGCACACTCACACAAGCATAACTTGAATATGTATGAAAATATTTGACAATCTCCTAGAGAGATTTGTAAACCTTGTTTTATCCGAGCCAGCTGGTATATCGCATAGCGCCTTCATATACTTAGTACTATTTTCCAAATCCCCATCCTGAAATTTACAATACCATCAGTAATTATACATCGCACTGCTATTATATTTCGCATATTTGTTAACATACAATCCACTGACAGTTTTAGTGTATCAATGTATCACAATCAGCGGCATAGGTACTAAGGGGCTAGACAGGACAGTGCCCCGGGACCCCTGACGTACAAACTATAAATTGAACTAGTAAATTTTTTTCCCACATTCGGAATATAAATAAACCAGATTTCAGGAACAGGATTTTAATAATGGCAACTTATTTTAAAAATGCAGGGGAATTCCCAACAAGTCTCGAACATCTTTGTTTGAAACTTGTTGGGAACTCCCTTGTATTCTTAGTTTAGTATATAGTTTAGTTGGGGCCCTAGTTAATTTTTTGCCCCAGGGCCTTTGATTACCTAGCTACACTACTGATCACAATTATTGATTATTGTACCCGAAGATGTGGTATCAACGATTATGAAAGGGATTCTATGATACTTTGAATATGAAGGAAATAAAATCACACCGTATATAGTTAACTTTCGATATATAAAGCGTGATACATTTTATTGAGCGCCATCTATAGAACAATAGGGGAGTCATTACTTAGGTTGGTTGAAATGAGTGGAAGAGTTAAAAAGAAAAGATGAAGAAGAATATCATATCAATAATTAAGCCTTAACTTAATTATTTTAAAATCGCACAGCACCAAAAGAAATAATAAAGTCTAATATACATTTTTTAAATATAGAACTTGAGTAACCATTATGTGTGCATTGCTTCAAAAGTTGATATACAAAATGAATAACAACTTTCAAAATTAATATACGCAGCAATGGATAACATTAATTGCAATTGTTAATGTATCATATGGTCACGATTGGCAGTCACTGACAACCAATTACATTATTAACTGTCAAATGTCAACCTTTGGCCTGATTTATTTACATTACATGATTGACATGCATTACTTCCATTCCTTACTATAGTAACTATCAATACAGCATAGCATACTAATGTATTTACAAAAACTCATAAATACAACACTATTAATCAGTTCTAGCCTCCCGAATAAAATATCTGTTAATGCTTATACATAAATATCAAAAAATACTCACATTGTCCGTGACTTGTTTATAGACATTGGTAACACTCTCTCCGAAGATGGCAACCATAATCTTATATGCAGCTGTGCACAAAAGCTTCATGTGATTCTTCCAACTCGACTTTGGTGTCGCATCCTTATCAATTGTTGGACGCACCTAGAATAATAGTAAAAAATACTATATCAATATAAATAGTAGAAGTTTCAAGTCCTCTAAGTAGTATTTGAAAACAAAGTGCTAATTCTTTATTTTTTCTTTAAATTAATACATTTGTTTTAGTGTTTAATAGCTTCATCTATAGTATACAAAGCAAAGTAAAGACTTTAGACCAGTGTTTCCCAAAGTGGGGCCCATGCCCAACAGGGGGACAATTTGATTGTTAAATGGGCCAATTCGAAAATGGACTCAACACGAGTTTAACCCTTTCGCTTCGGGCCATTTAAATGCAATACTAGATTTCTGTGCCAAATTTAACGAAAAAAGCAAATTCTTAAATAATTGCGGTAAATAACTATTAGGTATAATTTCGCTTGACGACACCAAAATATCTTCTGGGTGTTTAGTTACATGGGAGGGGGGGCATAAGAATTTTAGAAAGACTAAGGTGAGGCATAGCACAAAAAAGGTTGGGAAACACTGCTTTAGATAAATTGAGAAATATAGAAACACGTGTTCATACCTGTTGCAATGCTAGCATGCACTGAGCTGCATACACTACTGTAGTAAGATGATCATTATCAATATAGTGTATCAGGAACCTTTCAAAACTGTCACGATGGTTCATACAGTATTTTGGAAATCTGAAATATTACAATAATACACTCAGGACATTAAGTTAGTGTAGATCATGAATAGAAAATTGCTATAACAGAGAAGCTGACATGGCCTCGAGGTTGATGCACCAGTCGACATACTGTGTTCGAATCTTTCAAAAGCTAAATCAGTACCAATGTAACTTTATAATATGTATTTTAGTATAATATAGGCAGATTACTGATGGCCCAATATGCCATCCCGGGGTAGTATCATTACTTTCAAATAGTCACTGATCATGTTTCGGGATCAGCTTGGAAGTAGCCGGGATAACTGAGAAGTATGCCCTGTCAATTTAGACTGACTCGGCTCCTCAAGTAATGGACTTATCTATCAGTTAAAACTTATAGTTCTTCAGGTGCAGTATAAAAATGTATGTATCTATAATCTTACCTATTAATGGTATTCTTTAAGATCTTCAACAAATGAATGTGGTTATACACTTTTGTGTTAGCAATATACTTGCTAAACTGTTGCAGTGTTTCTTTAATGACCTCCCTATCATCATCTTTTAGATTTTCTATTTTCTCCAATAATGCACACTCTGTGATAGAAAGAGAACACTTAAGATTATTCTTTGATATATTTTAACCAATACTCGCATACCAGTTCTCAAAGCAGGACACAATTTATTCAAACACATTCTTCATTCTTATTTTGATTTTATTATGATTGTAAACTGTATTGTATTTATAATTAGAAACTAATAGGTACAAATAACAAATTTCATAAAAACCATATGTTATTTTTAATACTTTATTTTACGAAATAAAAGAAAATTTTGCAAAAAAATCGAATAACATCTTCATTGTCTTTAAAACTGTGACTTATACATGCGGTTTAAAAATTAATTATAAGCCATACATTGTAATTTATTTTATTTGCAATTAAAGGGTAGTAGAAAATATTGGCTTTCCCAGTCAACAAAGATGGCGTAGGACGCGCTATAAATCTAGATTTTATTCAGAATACTGTTTACTACTATCGTAAAACTTACCCTTAGACATGATGTCTTCTAGCGTAAATTTATATTTAAAAATGAATAGGACGCCACGGCCGTGCTGCAGTTTTCACGAATCTGTTGCATGAAGGAAAAAATAACAATAAACAATCAGCATATTTCAAGTTGAAACTAATTTCTTAATATAATTTGATTTTATGGTTATTTACACTTTTCAATTTATGAACACATTATAATTACTGCACGTTTAAGCAAAAAGTCATAATTATTCGTAGAAAATATTGTATTTTTTGTTAAAGTATATATGTATTGAGGTAAATATGAATTATTCTTACGATTCCTCACCCAACTGTGCGGCGCGCGCGCGAACACATGTCACAGAGAAAAATGACATTGTTTTTTTTAATTACCAGAGACAAACTATATGAGTTTGAGTGAGTGGTGTTTGGCTGTGTTTGCTCAGGTCGCAATTTTACTTCTAGTGTATTTTTGTTTCTAACGTGGTTTGCAGGTTTATTTTAGTGTTTTTTTTTTAATTTGTGGTTGAGTTCGTGCGGGCTTGGTTAGCGTTTTCTTTGTAAATTAAAATTTAATAAATCGTGATATATAAAATCCATAAAAACAAATTTTAATTTAAAATCAGAGCACTGTAATGGCTACTTTGGACGAAAAAATTCTTGGAGGGAAGACTGCAGGTTACTGCAGTAGCAGCGACGACGAAGGTGGCTCAGATGATGAAGGCAGTTGCGATGAAAAGGAAACTGTATCCAAATTATCTAAATTGACTTGCCAGGATGAGCCTCCACCTGTTAACAATTGGTCTGGCACAGCGAGTAACACGGGCCCTAAAGGAGTTCTCGAGGACTGGCGTCGTTTTAAGCAGCTTGAAGCTGAAAGTCGTTTAGAAATGGAGAAGGAGCGTGTGGCTCTCGCTAAGAAGCTTACTCTGAGTGTGAAAACGCAACGTGAGGAAGAAGAAGCAAAGAAAAAGGAAGACTTAGAGGAGGAATTGAACGAGTTGATTGATGACGAATTTCTGTTGCAATATCAGAAACAGAGAATGGATGAGTTAATGTCTCAGTTGCAGAAGACTCCTAAGTTTGGTAAGGTTATTACATTATCATCTCAAGAAGACTTTCTCGACGCTATTGATAAAGAAGATCATAAAGTTGCAGTCTTAGTTCACATATATAGAGAGAAAGTAAGCGCTTGTGCAACAATGGATGGGTGTCTGTCAATTTTGGCTCAGGAATACCCAGGGATTAAATTCTGTCGTATAGCTGTTAATATCACGGGATTAAGTAACCATTTTAGAGTCGATGGTGTACCAGCCATTTTGGTTTATAAAGGTGGTCAAGTAATTGGCAATTTTGTCCAGTTGTCACGTGAATTAGGTGATGATTTCTTCGCGACTGATGTTGAACGATATCTTATAGAATATGGGATGTTGCCTGAGAAATGAAGTCTTATGGTGGTCTTATAGTCTTTGGATGGAAAATTGATTGAAATAATTTGGTTGCAATACTGCCAATCTACATAGTATTATGTAGGTTTAAGATCTCTTAAAATTACTTTTGTAATGAATTTTCAAAATCATATTTTTTTATTTTTCTAAAATCTCGACCAGTAATATAGTTAATAAGAAATGTTTTTAATGTAAGATTTTGGGTGCTTTTACTCGTGTGAATGTACTTTTCACGTTCTATGCCCACCAGTTTTGTGTGTAACTATTTATTCCAAATAATATTGCATTTTTATTCATAGAGATAGTTTTTTTTAGATTCTTACTTGAGCTTATTTTATTAAGTCTTATAAAAGTGCAATTCTTTCGGGATACCTGATTCTATAAAAATAATAATCGCAAATTTTATGTATTTTTTAAACAATAGGTATTTGAATATTAAATACAATGCTTGAATTGAATTAAAATTATCCTTTGATGCCCTTTTGTATAAATAAACTGCTCATTGTTATATAACTAAGCACTTTGAAATGTTTAGTTTGAAATAACTATCATAAGAATATATGTAAAATTGCAGACAGTGCATTTGTCAACATTAATTCACCTGCTAACAATGACGTGTCTTTAATAATTAAGTCTTCTTCACTCATTATGAGTAAGTAAGAGAGGTAAATAACTAAACTAATTAAGTCTTTCGTCCTGTTTAATTGGATAATAAATTGTGTTCACTGCTTATGTCTTTGTTTTTTTCTTCCTTTAGAGATTTCATTTGTTTCGTGATTCTTTTGTTCGATAACGACCAATGATAATCAATAGAATAATTATTTCTAAATAAGTCTTATTGGTTAATTTTAAACAACATATACAATGCTTTGTGACTTAAAAAAAAATATTAACAGAGTGACACATGCCATATTCTCGCGCACATCGTAAATGAAAAATTTCGACCATACAAACTAAATCTAAGTTGAATAATGCCGCCAAAAAAGAAAGGAAAGGAAAAGAAAGAGGAGCCCAAACCCGCCCTCGGACCTCCGCCGAAACCGAAGAAGATACCCCCGCCGCCAGCTTGTTTTAGTCCCGAAGACATTGCTAGGTTTAAAGAAATGTTTAAAGAACACGACGAGGAAGGAATAGATAAGGTTATTTGTATATTAACTGCATTAATTATAAATTATTCGTTAAAAAAGGACATCGTTAAACGCAAACGAAGTTGGCGTAACAAACTCGCCATTTACAATAATAAGTTCCTTTAATGTGGTTCTATATAATATATCTTTTAATTTGGATATAATATAACGTTTCAGATACCGCTTGGTCTAATACCATTAATGCTTAGAAAGTTAGGCTTCAATCCAAAACCAGCAGAAATAAAACAATTGTTCGTACAATTCCTCGAAGACGACCTCGTGGATACCGTAGAACTGCACGAATGGTACTTCATGGTGGAGGCGAAATTGGGTTGGGGCGACGACTTTGAAGCCGCGGTCATTGAATCTATCAAAAATTTAGGTCACGATGAAGGCCAGGACAAGAAAGTAATATTAGATGTTTTAAAAGAAGAACTCATGAACTGGGGCGATCCATTAACAGAAATAGAGTTCGCTGATTGGCCGAAAGTAGCTACAAAAGACAAGTGTTACAACATAGAAACGGGTGAATTTTTGTATGAAAAATTCGTGGATATTATCAACAATAGAGATTCACAGAATAGATTTATTAAGGAGCCTATTAACTTCTTCAAACTAGACCAGAAGACTTTGGCTGAGATGGCTATGAAGAAGGCTCAGGAGGAGAGAGAAGAGACCGAAAGGAAAGAAGCTGAAAAGAAAGCTAGAGATGAGGCACGAAGATTAAGAATGATTGCTGACGGTTTGTTACCTCCTGACTAGTCAATTAACAAGTACATTCCCCCTATAAAAGAACGAAGACTACCTAAATTGAACGTAAAAATATCAACAGAATTATCGCTAAATTAAAGCTATGATAAGAACATTTATACGAAAGATACAAGAGGTTTATTCTTGTGTCAGATCGAGATTAATTAATTAAATTGTTTTATTATTTCTTACTTTTATTTATATAATATGTAAGCATACAATGTCATAACAAATTTTAACCCTTAAATGGACGATTTTTGTTTCACGTTTTAAAAAAATATATTTGTGTAATAGACATGTATTACTGTCTAGGAAAAATGAGTAAAAAAATCTAGACATGAATTTACTATACTTTTTTTTGCAATAATGTGAGTGTTGTTTAAAAACAACATTGTCCTCTAGACATGAATTTACTATACTTTTTTTGCAATAATGTGAGTGTTGTTTAAAAACAACATTGTCCATTTAAGGGTTAAAAGATCTACAAAATTAATAGCTGTCATATGCGTTATTAACTGGCTGACTCATAGTCGGTCATTAGGTCGGAATTAGCCGCACATACTATACAGCGAAGATTTTTCTGTTATTTTTGCTCATAGATCCCACTCCACTATCTTTCCTATATAGAAATAATCATTTTGAAATATATCTACAAGAATAACTCTCCCTAATTCTCGCAGTGGAATACTACACAAATTGCCGTAAGCTTGAATGTCAAACATCTCATTTCTTTAAAGTAAAAATTATGCAAATTTCAAACTAATGCCGCTACATGAATATTTACAAGCGATATAATCTTTTAGTACGTTAAACACAAAGAAAGATCTACGAATTAATTCAACAGGTGCGGTTATATTGTACATTAAATTTGAAATTACGTTAAGCAAATAAAATTCAATGTACCACTATAAAGCGTTGAGAAAGTACGAAAAAGTAAATTTTACTTACTTTAAAATACGTACAAACACGATCAAAAAACATCTTAAACAGCGTTAGCTATGGTTAGTATAAAATCAATGCAGTTTAGACGTTATACTTTTCAATTGTTTTTACATCTATACTAATATAATAAAGAGGAAACATTTGATTGTTTGTATGTATTGAATAGGCTCCGAAATTACTGGATCGATTTGAAAAATTCTTTTACCAGTAGAATCGTACATTATCCCTGATGAGCATAGGCTATAGAATATTTTCAAAAACGTTAGGGATCCGTATGAAAACTTCAATAATGTAAATGTGTGAAAAAAAATCATTATATTGCGTACGCTGCGGAAATTATTGACAATAGAGCAAAATGATGTACTACAGTTTTATAGAGGACATCAATATCTACAAAAAAATGTGCGATACTATTTGTCTAACTATTACAGTTATGCCTCAATAACTACTTTTTCTTGTTAAACTTCATAGTACTTTATATCTTCATTATTACGCGAACGAAGTCGCTGGCAACAGCTAGTAGATAATAAAAACATAGACAAATAATTACCTTTTTAGGCTTTATAGACAAACCTTATCCTGGCTATTTTGTTCATTTTTAATACGTTTCGGAATCGAAGACCCAATTTATATCAAGATTAAATAAATAAATGGATTACAGCCGTTATCAATTATTGTCTTCAGTAGTAAAATATTTGGTTAAAATGAAAATTTATAGTTTAATCTTGCAGTAACCTGTAGTAGGATTAGTTGCAATATTGATAAGGTTATTATGATGTCATTAAAAATTGTTTGAGAGGATTTTAATGACAATTTTCTACTTAACATTTTCCTGTGTGCGACCTAAAAGTAATTCGTCTAATGAATTTATATTTCATAACGAAATGTCAGAGCATCATTTCTAAACGAAAAAGCAATTAAGTATGATATTAAATTATTAATATATTTTATTTTTACATTTCGGTTGATATTAGTATATCAAAAAATACCTACATGACAACAAATGCACGTACATACACATAAAATACCTACTTCCAATTTATGCTACAGTGCTTTTTATTATCCCTACTAATATTATAAATGTGAATGTGAATTTGTTTGTTACGCTTTCACGCAACAATTGCTTAACCGATCATCATGAAAGTTTGTGCACATATTTTTGAAGCTACTAGAAGTAACATAGGATACTTTTTATTTTAAAAATAAGAATGATTTTTTACTATAGTTTACAACTGACTATAGTTTCAGCTGTTTAGAATCATATAGATACTTTTCTATTGAAATGATCTCTGATACTTAAATGCGAGCGAAGCCGCGGGTAAAAGCTAGTTGTATATAAAATAGTATTGTATGCAAAATAATTTTATAATTAGGTCCTTATTATAACAAGAATAATGGGCCTTATCCTTTAAAATGTAAGTGATGATTGTGTTTGTACGGGAATTTTAATTAAAATTTTACGCGGACTTAAGTATTTAACGTAAATCTCTGAAATTATGTTAGAGAAACCTCTTCCGCATATATTTTACATCTTAATTTCTGTTTATAATTTGTTTATTATTAAAACAATATAACGTACAAGTTATTAAACCTTTTAAAGGGATATCCGAAGAGCTAGTCCCGATTGTAATATTATAACTTTCGCGATTACGTAAACCTTTTTTCAAACGTAATTTTTTAGTTAAATATTTCTCCGATAGGTTCGCATTTAATTATCTCTTTATATACCTATTTTTTATATTTCTGGTTACAATAACATTGTTATTTAATTAAATCATAAAAATATATTAAACAAAATCATAATGACAAGATGCTAAACTTTTAAATAAAATAAGAACAAAACGTGTTTTTTCTCTTTCAATTAAATGGAAAGAGAAAAGGACAAAAGTAAATTTAAACTTTCTTCAAATTTAGACAGCATTTTTTGTGTACAGTTGTCAAATGACAATCATTAGAAAGAGATAACAATATTCTTATCGCGTCGCCTGCGTTCATTTGTCGAAGTTGAGGCATGTGTGAAAGGGATGCAGATATCATCTTTGCTATTTACGACACCGCGATCGTTTCTCTTTCTATCCCTTATCAATTTGAAAATTATGTACTAGTGTAACATAATTCGGTATCAATTATTAAGAAAATATACAGGGCAGACATCACTAAAGTTGATTAATTAAAACGTAACATAATAGTTTGGGTAGTATATGAAAGTAAACAGACGTCATGTTTGATTTACCTTAATTGATGTAGGTACTATCTAATTTTACATGTATCGGTTAGTCACAGTATACAAATTGAAACATATGCGGTAGGCATTCTACTAAACTTAATTTACCATATATTACTTATGAATGTTTGGTAAAACTATTAATGTTAGGATAACCAGAAGGCTTATCACGAATTTAGTCTGGCTTTCGAATCGAGCTGTCACAAGTAAAACGGATCCGTTAGCAATCGGGATCATGAATTTTTACTAACGACTAACGAGGAACTAAAGATCGAGACGTTCCAAAATTAACAAAAAGTATCTAAAATATTGTATTTCCAAATCCGCACGCGGCGGCGCTCGCTTGAAGCAAACTCGGTTCGAAAGCCAGACAAAAATTCGTGATAAGCCCACAGATAAACGTGATTATAAGGTTCAATACATAGTTCATATTTCAAACATTTGAAAGTATATGATGGTATGTACCACATCAGGATGGTCTGATAATCCATCATCAGTCTATCTATTCTTCTAATTCTTGCTAATATTTTTATATTTAATGTTTTTTATATATGTTATAGCAATCTTATTTATTCCCTTACATTTTTTCTTAATAAATATTTAAAGGTTGGCTGGTAGAGAATGCTACCTAGCATTAAGCCCGCCTTGTTCACATGTGCCAAGTTTTTAAATAAATAAATAATATTATACCATATCAACATTGGTCGATATGAGTCCACTCTTTCAACTACCCAAGATTGTATAACACGGAGCGTTCCACATCTTCGTATCTAATTTCTTTTATTGTTCTAAAAACAAATACCTCTTTATGATTATTTCCTGACATCAATCCATTATCGTTTGCAATTTTCTTAATGGATTTCATTAATCTTACAAGAAGTAACAAAAGAAATCTCATTTTATTACAAACAAAAAACAAACATGGTCCAGCTTAAAGGCATTAAGTAATCATCATCTATCTATTTATTTGGATGAACTAAATTGGTTTTACTAGTTTAAACCAGTGGTTGGCAAACTTATTAGTCAAAAAGGCAAATATGAACATTTCAACAATTAAAAAAAAATTGGAAGCCAAATCTGCTTGTTTAGTAAACTTTTATTACACTAAATAAAACTAAATTTCATACTTAACACTAGATTTACCAGAACAGTCAAAATGACTGGTCTTGCAAGATCAAATTAAAATTCCTACTGCGTGTAACATTTTCTTTAATTCTTCTAATCTTCTTCAATTTATAACTGAAGAATTAGTTTTATATGTATATTATATATATATTTTGTATATGTAATTTTATATTATTTTGTTTTTGGCACTCTACTATCTACTGCCCTAAGGTTGGTTGCCTGGTAGAGATCACTGCTCAGTGATAAGGCTGCCTTTTGTTCTTTTTTTCTTCTGTTCTTCTTTATATGTATTATTTTGTGCAATAAAGAGTTATTATTATTATAATTAAGATGATATTTATCAATATAGGCCATGCTTGTCTTTTGCAAATTAAATCATTAATTAAAAAATCTAATTAATTACGTCGTTTTGTAATTTTTGTCTGAAATAAAAGCTGGCAATTATTTTATGCAAATGTCTATGTTGTTGATGGCAACTCAACCCCTGTGGAGGAGGGGGCTTCAAACGAAAATTGATTAGAGATTAATTTGTGACACTCTGATCTGGTGTTAGACATTTCATGAATAAAATTAATTTATTCAGTCGCTGTGTTAAGGTGAAAGAACAATGTCAAAAACAGCAAAGAACGTTTGAGATATTTTTTTTGCTACCTTCATTGATAATACTTGTGTTTCTGAATAGCTATAAATATATTTATATATTAGTATATGTATGTAATTTAATTTTTAAAAGTATTTATGTGTTCAACATCTTGGTCTGATGCTACTTTGACATTTTAAGAAATAAATCTTCGAGTACCCACACATCGTTCGCTATTTGTTTTTGTTTTTTAAATTAACGTTTCGTATATATATACCTACAATAAAAGGTTTAATTTACCTGTATCCGGTCGTGATTTAAAAAACAAAATTGTTTATAATATTCTTTCTCTACCCAAAGAAATCAGTTTTAACATCGAACGCATAATTTTTGGTTCCAAGTATTCATATAAATGGGCCTAATTTAGAATTAGCATGATTTTTAATACAAACTCATTTAAGAGAACACGAGAATTGTCTTCCCATTCTGTCTTTATTACGTGAAAACTAGACGTTATTTAAAGTTATCTATCCTTTGAAGTGGTGAGTTATAAACGTTATGATTAATAGTAAATGCCGAAGCTATGTTATCGCGGTTAATACGGCTATATTAATTAATATGCATATATAGGTAATTTCTATACCAGCGGTTCTCAAACTTTTTTGGCGAAGGAAAAAGCCTTAATATAATTATAAAAAACTGATTTATATGTATTTATGAATAATCATATTGCAATGTAATGTTACGTAATATTTAGTTGGAATATTTAGATGTAACCTTATAATCTCCCATTTTAGCCCTAGGGTTCCGCGGAACACACTTTGAGAATGGCTGTTCTATACCAATATTATCATGCTATGTTTATAGGAAGTATATCTTGTTGGGGGTTACGTGTATGTATAAATAAACAATGTTTAAATTTGGAAAGGTTATTGACTTATTATACCAAAATCATAACCGTCAAACGAGCGTCTATGAAACGGTTTATGTAAATTCTATTTAGAACAGAAGTTCTCAAACTTTTTGTATATTAAACTTTATGACATATTTGTAGAGAGGAGTTGAAGTATACCTTTCTTCTTCTTCTTTTATTAATGGCTTCAGATGTCTATTAAAGACAATTCTGCTAATGTCGAGTATTCAGTCCAATAAGAAATTATAAAATTTTAATTCACACGTAATTCAAAAAGAACAAAGAAGATACTTTTCTCACATTTCTTTCGATATTTGCGATAAACAATTGAAAGTTTTCGTATCGCCCTCCTAGTTAGCTACAAGTTTGAAAATCATAGCATTTAGAACTTATATAGACTTCTACCACATGTTAAGTTCAAAAATAATTTTACATTTAGACATAATGCACTGTCTCCACTTTCAAATGTCACTTAAACAAAAGTAGTAGGTTATTACAGTATCACAAACTAAATTAGACGAGTTTATTCATAACATATTTAAAAAGTCACTACAGTAATGCCCCGCTTTACGCGAGGGATACGTTCCGGAAAAAATCGCGTTAACTGAAATTCCCGCGACCATAGAGAAGTTGATGACTACATTATGTTTATACGCACTCTTTCGCGTAATTTAATAATAAATTTGAATTTCGCGTTATAGTGAAACCGCGCATAGCGGGGTTGCGTAAAGCGGGGTATTACTGTACAGTACAAGTAAGTACAATACAATAAATATTCTACAAAGGGATATAAAATTTAAGAAAAAAAAATCTTCTAATATTACTTTTACGTCATTGAGAATATAAATACTCCTTTAGAGAAACTTATGTGAAATAATATTGCGGATTAAAAAAGATTAAAAATATAATTATCACAATGCATTGTGGCGATAAAAAGACAAGAAGAAACAAGAAAGATGACACTGACAGACTAAACGTCAAAACCTCAAATCTTCTTAAATGAGTATTTTCGGCTTGTAGAATCGACCGCCACAAGTACTCCCCTCTCGGTGAATTCAGAAGAATTTATATCCGAAAAGCGTATTCTGCGGCCATTGATATGTTATTACTGTCTTGAAAATACTTAACACATGATGTTTTCTTGATGAACAAAAGCATGCTACGTTTTGATGTTCTTGATGAAAGAAAGTAGCATTTTCAGTTGAATGATGTTTTGCATTAACTGACTTAAGTACACGAACATGTTCTCTAAGTTTGAAAGCGAAGGTTTCCATGTCCGTGGCAGAGTCTTCTGGCCAGCTAGTGAAGCGATTAATAATATTTAATAACATGTATAATGATTGGATGGTGGAAGAGGTCCAACAATATCCATAAATACATGAGAAAATTTGCAAGGCACAGGATCTTAACTGCCGATTCCGCTTCATATGTGTTTTGATACTTTTCATTGGCCATGTTGTGAAGAGCTGATTCTGTTAGGCATTGTAGTGGCATTAAGCGCCCTGTAATCACCGTATATTAGATGACGACCGAGGGATCTTAGAATGTCTACATATACCAAGCTCAAAATTTGCAGTTAACTTCATAACTTCACAAATAAGTGTATTTTCTGGTTGCGTTGTTCGAAAGTCGTTGGGTCACCACTTTTAGAGAAACTTATGTGAAATAATATTGCGGATTAAAAATATAATTATCACAATGCATTGTGGCGATAAAAAGACAAGAAGAAACAAGAAAGATGACACTGACAGACTAAACGTCAAAACCTCAAATCTTCTTAAATGAGTATTTTCGGCTTGTAGAATCGACCGCCACACTCCCTAGCAAAACTATTTCCTAAAGGATGCCCCTAGGTGTGGGTTTTCCCTAGGGTTCAAGTTTAATGAAAGTGCAGCGTGATGCAATATAAATATTTAATCCGCTTTCTTATCTTCACTGTTATTGCAATATTCATATAATTATTGAATCGTGACATATGAGTAACATTGAGTTATGACTGTTTAAAATGAAACTGAAGTAAGTTGGGCATACTGATGTTGGTTCCTATGGTAGGTAGTACTACCAATTTTAAGTGTAATTCTAATGAAGTGGCTTAGTAGCGTTTAGAGGTTATTTTGAAATTAGCTGGATATTGCTGGACCATTGCTGACCTTATTTTAAATATATATTTTTCCCTATTAAATACATTTAACACGAAGCACTTTCGATATAACGTTGTTCATTTTTCATATTACCTAGAAAATGGACGACACGGACGTATGCAATTTGTTTGCATATTCAGTCTTCTTATTCTACAATCTGTGATACTAGAGGGTTATTCTTGATTTTACGATCGAGTTTAAAACGTTAGGTATAACCACAACAAGGAAGTAACGAATGCTTTTGTTTGTTCAGTGGTAAGTGAACAAGTCGTTAACAGTAATGATGACGTCACAGAGCGCTAAGCAAATGTGTGCTTTTGTTTCGTTTTGTTTTTCACTAGAATAAGTCTGTAACTGGTTGGCAATATTTATTTCTTGCTGAAAAGTCGACAGTACATTTATTGCATTTTCCGTCTATTCCTATAAAATAGGCATCCTAGCGAATTCTTTATTAGGTCTAGATTTGTTAAGTGAATAAAATATAGTTGGCAATCGAGAATACCGATGAGCGATTCGAAAACTAATCGAATTATTCGTTTGTTTTGTTGTTGTTGTTTTTTTATAAAGAACAATAGAAATTATTTGATAGTGACTTCTATTATTCGTGTTTTTTTTTGAACTAAATTACCCGGTGTATTGTAAAAAAAATAACTACAATTGTATAGAATATAATTCAGGTATTTTTTCTACTCAAATTCCTAACAAAATATATATTTTATTGAACTAAACTCAACTCCTTATTAAAGTTTTTTTTTTAATCTCTCATGTAGATGTCACTCACTAATCTCATTTTAATTGAAAAACTTTTCGAAGCATACCATCTTACGAATCACTGGATAATTAAATTAAACCCGATTTTTTTGGTTTCAAAGGGTAAAGAAATAGGGCCTATACAATAATCGCTCTTGCAAAATAAAAATTGCAATTTAAATTACCTCCCACTATCTAGGTTTATTTCCTTTGTAGATATATTTTAACATTGAAACCATAACTATTTAGTAAATCTCTTTTTTTTGTATCGAGTACTTAAGTGCCTTAAGACGCCCCTAAGGTACACTAGAGACATTGTATTAAAAAATAATAATAAAATAAAGTAATCCTTTTATAAGAATATCAAATCCAGTAAAGCAATTTAAATAGAAATGAATCATACTTAATTTATGACGAAAAAAAAAATCTGGAACAGCTGCTGGGACGCAGTTCACTTAATATTGAAGTATTGTAAGTAATATTTTTCTTTTCTATATTGTAGATAAAGTCTTTAAAACTATTTCTTCTTTAAATTTCATTCGTAATAAAAAAAAATACTGCAAAAATATAGTGTTGTAACACTACGACAAATTTTAAAATGGCAACACTAGTATTCACAATTCTGTTCACAATATTAAGATGCTTCTTAATTTTTAATGTAATAAATAATTATTATCCAATAAAATAATTGTTTTACAGCCTGCAAAATAATGAAGAATTGCCTTTACCGATAAAAAAGAGAATAAAATTCTAAATTTGAATACGTTGATGTAATTGGTAAAGTCGAAAATAGAACATTTAAGTTTTTGTTACCAACGGGTTTAAATTTAGAATATTTTCAAAGAAGGCGAGTCTATACATTTTCCAAGATGGCGTAAAATGTATATTAGGTAAAATATGTTGTAAGCAAGGATTACAACTAAGTAATAATAAAATAACATTAATAATAAAACACACATTATGCTTACACGATGTCTGTTATAGCTGAAGGATAATATACATGCCAAATATTCGGGTTAGTTCCAACTGGCCTTTTTGTTTGGTTCCTTTTTACCAGACAACGAAGTATATTTTTTTAATATAATAAAGTGTTGTCTTAGATTATATTTTACAGCTACTGTTGTCACAGCGAGAGAGTGAGCCATAAAATTTTAAATTAAAAGTATAAATGTAAAGGAAAACAATTGTTTGACTGATTTTAATGTATTTGTCTCGACAAACATTTTTTTAATCAAATTTTGTTCTGTGTTGTACACTTACAATTAACGGCTGAAATACTTGTACTTACCGACATTTTCTCGTTATATTTATTTATTATTACTTAATAATACAGAGTAAGTGAGTAAGGAGATGGCGGCCTTATTGCTAAGAACTAGATTCGCTAGAGATCACCTACCAGGCAACCAACTTAGATGTAGAGCAATGCAGAAGAGAAGTAGCGGAGGTACAAATAGATACAAATATTGATAAACATATGAACTACACTCAATACACACCATGTTAGATAGATACATATATAAGCTAATAATGACAATAATAATACTATAATACACATATACATAAATACTAGGAAGAAAGATAATATTATTTTAAAGATTCTTAAAGATATACTAATTTGCCTGACTCTATGAGATGTTTAAAAAGTATATTTTTATTTTGGAAAGGTCAAAATAAAATGTCTAACCGGAACAAAACCTAATTACTTGTGGAGCCTCCAAAATTTTAATTATAAATTTAATCTATAACAACGAGTCGTTGTTAAAGAGAGAGGATTTCCAAGTAAATCTCATCACGTTACATTATATTATAGCAACTTTTATCATAAAGAAAATCCGCGAACAGTGTTCTGTGCGTGATAACGTTTCCCTTTACAATAATTAGAGATATTTTAATAATTATGTCTTTACTGACTATGCTATTGTTTGCTTTGTTGCGTTATTCGCAACCCTAAGTGGGAAAGAGATGGAAAAAGCTATATGTTAAACACGATAAAAAGAGATAGATAGTAGATTGTTTTGTTGAATTTTTCGCAAGCCACAATTAAATACGTATTTAAAAGGTATGCAAAAATGTATTAAAAAACTTTTAATGTAGAAACTTAATAAAACTACATTTACTAAGCTGTATTACGTTGAGTGCGTTTGCTTGTCCATTAAGCAATATGTCTAATTAAAATGTCACTTGAGATTTAGGCCGATGTTTTAGTTGTTAACTACTAAAAACTTTATAATCCTTTGACAGTTTTACGTAAATAACATCCACGCATTTACGTAGAATTTTCGAGATAAAAAAAATGAATTGACGCAGCCACACCACTACTCACTAGTGTTCATTTATAAAGTAAACTGTCAAAATGACATTGCGAGTTTGGCGCCAATGAATAGCGAATATGCTGGGCTTTGAGATGCTAATAGAAGTGTTATGTAATTTGATATTAATTAACCAATAACAAATAATAATTATAACTTAAAAAAATATATATTTTTTGCTATTAATTGAGTTACAGAAGAAATAATTTCTCTCATATTACGAGTATGCTCCAACACTTATAAATTTAATGGAATTATAGCTTCGATATTGAATGAAGACCTGATTGCATTCACGATACAGTTAATTAGAGATTCTTTATATAGGTCGCATTGATTGAGGGTCGAATTGAGGTCGTATGTGAAAAGCTTAATAGCCCGAGATATTGGTGTCGGGAAACGTCTGGCAATAAAAACACGAAGAGCGTGCTCGATGCAGCCAGTTCGCAGTCGCAGAGCTGAGAATGTGGAATATGAACAGCTATTTGTAAAAAAATCCCGAAATCCCCTAATGTTTTTTTTCTATGAAGCTTTATTAGTTCAGCGAGTCACCGATAGGTACGTAGTTGAGTTTACAATGTTTAAACCAGTGATTGTCAACCATATTCAATTGTGTGTCGACAAAATTTTGAAATCGTTAAAAGTGTGCCGCAACAAAAAAAGGTTGAGAATTACTGGTTTAAATCATCATTAGACTTTGAGAAATTTGATTGAGTCAGTCACACATTTTATTGTGTTCTAGCTGCTATAAACTCTGTGTTCTTCTACTGATCACTTCCGCCAGAAAAGGTTTCCGTAATTCTTAATAGACAAGACTTTCTTTTTTACTAAAAACGATTTACAAGATATCTTTATTTACGTTGAACAAGAGATATGTTAATCTTATTGACTATTATTCTCTTGAGGACCGATTCTACTGTAGAACACGATTTTGTACTAAAGTCTGGTCACGTAGATTTGACATGACGTGGGCAGTGAACACTGAACAGGGAACCTTAAGGGTCTTAAGTAGTCACCTAGATACGTGACACGCCCTTAATAATTCTCTTTGGATTACTGTAATAATGTTTACAAAATTACACAAATGTTTTTCAACATATAAAACAAAATTTAAATCGTGTTTGTAGTCTGTCTACTCTGTACGCCCATCTCGGTAACTATTACAAAGATTTTTTTTTGTTTTTACTAACACAGAATTACAAGTTACTATTTTTTTTTAAGTAAACGCAAAAAAACTCATTATTATACCTACATGATTTTTCTTTTTTATCTTTTCTTTTTTTGCAACCTCTTCGTTAGTTTTGAAGGTCAACTGACAGACAGTCATATAAGCGCAATAAATATTTTAATAAATATATATATAATTTACAGTTATCATAAAATGTGTATTCTACGCAATAATTTCCGGTGTTACTATCAATGATACGACTATAGCATAACGGGATGCTTCGACGGAAATCACTTACTTACTATTATATTAATAAAAAAGTTGTGACTTTTTTTTGTTATGTGACACGTGCTTTAAAGTTAACGGCTTATTTAATAAGGACTTGATTCGATTTGTTCCAGTGGCGTAGCTACTAAGGGACTAGACTGACGTACAAACTATAAATTGAAATAGTGAAAATTTTTCCCACATTCGGAATATAAATATGCCAGATTTCAGGAACACGACTTTAATAATGGCAACTTATTTTAAAAAATACAGGGGAATTCCCAACAAGTCTCAAACATATTTATTTGAAACTTGCGAGAAACTCCCCTGTATTCTTAGTTTAGTATATAGTTTGGTTGGGGCCTTAGTTTATTTTTTGCCCCAGGGCCTTTGGTTACCTAGCTACGCCACTAATTTGTTCTAACTAATTTAAATCTGTAAAATAATTATTTTATTGGATAATAATTATTTATTAAATTTAAAAAAAGAAGAAGCATGTTAATATTGTAAACAGGTTAAAAACAATATAAAACAATTAAACACTTAAAACACGCACTGCTAACGGAAAACCAACTTAACTCCAACTAACAAGATGGCCGACCACGCTTACCCTAACGGAATACTAGTGTTGCCATTTTAAAATTTGTCGTAGTGTTACAAATCTAATTTACTTTCTTCTGTTTCAACTTTAAAATAATTAAATAAACGTGTCAGTAAATCAAAATTGCAATAAAACATCTTTATTTCGCTTTGGCCTATTTAGCTTTTGCAGACAGTATATACAGAATATACTGAGATTTCGGAAAACTCATCAATCATAGGCTACAACAGTGGTTCTCAAACTTTTTTGAAGGGCGAATTTTTTGACGAAACCCCAAAATAAAAGAAAAAGTTACGTGCTTTCCTTAATTATTATTATTAAAGTTTAATAATAGGTAATCTTGTTACAATGTAAGTGTATACTATAAATTATAATATGTCGCGTCCGTCAATAGTCAGTATATATATTTACGTAGGTAGGTATTTAAACGTAATCGAATGCATAAAAAGCTGAACCGGGGCACTGATGGGGATGTATGGCTGGACTGCAATGTAATGTTAGTAGGTACATACATTTTTGGTAAACTCTAAATTGAACATCTTAATAAATTTAAAACAATTAATGTAAATAAAGGTATGTACACAAGTCACAATCATTATCAGTAAGCCGAATAGAGTTTTTTTTTAAATTAGTTATATTGTATGTTATTAAATTATACTCATGATTTATTATAACAATTTAGAAATGAAAGGAAACACAGAATAAATCTTAAAATAAGCTAATCTCACACGAGAAAATTGGTAGCTTTAGGCGATGACATAAATTCACATGTAACTAGATTATGTAAGGAAATTCAGTTTTATTACAAGGTCCGTCCAGTGAACTAGTCCCAAGACGGCGACTCGACACTGAACCTTCTTCGTCTTTCATTTACTCATAGACATACATGAAAATAACAATTTTAATAACTAACTCTCACTATTCTGGCTATTGTCTTTTACTATGGAATTCAGAATAACTTTATTACGCACTATACCTCTTCTTGGATAGAGAGAAAATTTATATATTGATAAAAAATTGAATGAACATCACTACCATACATTTCCTCAGTACATGGTTGCTATTACCGACTTCTGAACTTCCTGCTAACTTGTTCTTGTGATAGAAATATTTATATCGCTCATTTAGAACAAGATAAATGACAAAACAAAGAAAAAATATGAGAACGACTTAACGTTAGGGAATTGTAAATATTAATAAATAAAACACGTCAACTTCACAAATTCGTTTTGTTGGGTCTAGTCCTTTTTATCAAGTAGCTATTTGTTCACGAGATTGAGTTTAAAATATTTAGTATCTAGTATAAAGGAAGTACTATTTTTTAAGGGAAAAACATTTTAACATGAAATATTTTAAAAATGGCAGCAAAAGCTAAATTGATTGGCTCAATTTAATAATATACTTCAGATTTTATAAATGTCAGAGGCGAATGTTAATCGGGTAAAGGATCAAAGTAACCAGAAGGAAGCCTTTCCTCTGAGCACTGTCTCTAATTAATTTGTCTTCAACTTTACTTGTACTGTGATTGTCTTTTATCAATTTCCCTATAAGCGATAAATAAATTATATTTAATGTTATTATTTGAATAATTGTTTATTGTAGTACAGTTTAACTAATTTCTATTGATACATTTTTGTAGGAAGGCGAATTTACATGTCTTCCCAATTAGCTATAGTTTCTTACATAGGTCTCTTTCATTCCTTACTGATAGATATATTTAATGACAGAGATAACAATATCAAGGCGCCGAAGTACACTAAAATTCGTTTATAAATTCAAAAATTAAAATATTTTGTTTAAACCTTATATTTTATTTTAAATTTTTATTTCCTCTCTTCTTTGGTTAAATAAAGTCATAATTAATATACAATAGCCGCAATCGCTATATTAGACCAGTGCAGAAGCCTTTAAAAAAGACAAAAAGTGAAAAAAAATTATAGTATTATTATATCGCATTAATACATTATTCAAATGAAACTTTAGAGTTATTAAACAGTCGGCATAAGTCCGGCCCTGTTTGTCTACTTAAGCGTTAAATTGCGACAGTTTGCGACATTTCAATCTAATAATTGCTAGTTTTTCTCTCTTTCTCTACACTCATATGCGGCTACGACCGTTGTATGACAGAGACAACAGATAATCGCATTTGTTTTTTATTGTTCCAGCTTCCATTCCATTATAATTGTAGGTATTGAATAAGTAAAGCAGTATCATGTTTGGGAATTTTGAGAATTGTATTCGGTTATTTGCGTGCTTAAGTGACATAAAACTCTCTTGTAGTCTCCACATAAAGGTCTGTAAAGCTTTTAAAATGTTGGGTTAAACAATTCGATGTCTAGGCCTAATTTTGGCGGTCAAATGTGCTGTCAGTTTTTCATTTGTTTTTTTTTAAAGAAAATTACGTTTTATTTTAAGCCCACATTGTAATTCATATCTAATTAAAATAAAAGTAATAAGAAGTAAAGAAGTTTTTAATTTATTAAGACACGCACACATACTTAACATTAGATTTGAAAGGGGTATGACTAACTATGTATTATATATTTCAAACACGGATTGAAAATCATTTTTCATTGATTACTCTAATCAAACGCTCACATAGGAAAACATTTCTATATTATAAAATGAAGCGGATATTTCTAACACAATGTCAGTTTTACGACGGTCACATTTCAACGGGTGCCGACATTTTTGTTCAAGAGATAGCAACTCATTTTACGCTTGTCAATATCATATACGTAGGGTGCCTATAAAAATATGGCAAAAGGGGTTTTCGCCTTTTCTTATTGGAGTTGAAACGATTGATATTTTTAAGGTTATAAGGGTTGATTATAAGCCTATCATTTAGTTATATATTTACTAGTTATATTTACTTACACATGTTTGATTTCAATTGTTTTAGTTTCGGCTCGATAGTATCGACAATTTAATAAAAAATTGTAGTATCTTTGACAAAATAAATAAATAAAACCTCTTATTAAATTCCTCAGTATTTAGTTTTAAGACTAAGTAATAATTAAAGCACTAAGTGGATAGAGATAATAGCTAACACTGAAACTGCCGCTTTAATGTAGAACGCAAACGCCTGAAATAAACGAAAAGCAATTACATTTAATCCGTATAATCTAATTGTTTCTAATTAATATTAAAACATTAATGTAGACATAATATTG
Source organism: Tineola bisselliella (assembly GCA_028551675.1). Taxonomy (NCBI): domain Eukaryota; kingdom Metazoa; phylum Arthropoda; class Insecta; order Lepidoptera; family Tineidae; genus Tineola; species Tineola bisselliella. Next base: position 194,715 of record JAPWLS010001034.1, read on the forward strand.
GATAATTATTATGTAATCAAAATTTATGAGACTAGAGCTGTCCGATTAAATTAGATTTTATATACGTCATAAAATGTAAACAGGAAACACGGATGTACTGGGTGGGGCACGGGAACCTCCCACATTTTAAAAGGCTAGTAAAAGAAAGCTATATGAGATATGAAAAAAAAATTGCCGGAAAAACCATGTACATTTAGTGTAGATCCTGTTGCCCTAAATTTGCAAACCCAAGACAAAATTGTTTCATAAGAACACTAGCAGGCTGATAATTGTTATTAGCTCAGTTTGCTGTCATGGGATTGTCCCACCACTTTTAAATGTAACAGACTTCGGAAGTATCTTAAAAATTGTCGGGTATAAACCGAGATAATCATCTCATCAGATGAGACTGTTATATTTAATAACATCTGGCGAAGTTAGTACTAGTGTATAAACTACACTGAATGTTTTCTATACTAATATTATAAAGAGGAAATATTTGTATTTTTGTATGTGTGTATGTTTGTAACGAATTAGCTCAAAAACTGGACGGATTTCAAAAATTCTTTCACCATTTGAATGCTACATTATCACTGATCAATATAGGCTATATAAATTACAGGAATAAATTTGTCAGAGAGGCATTTTCTGTTGACTGAAATGTGAAACATCATTAAACTTCATAGTACTTTATATCTATTTATTACTACGCAAACGAAGTCGCTGGCAACTGCTAATATTTCATAAACTTGTAAAAAAATAATAAACGAGTCATAAAAAAATCTGAGCGTAATTTCGAAATAAACATTCAATTTGCGGGAGGCTTGTCGTCAAAATGTAACCTTATACAGGTCTCAAATTCGCCCTGTAATCCTATTGGGAAGCAGCACGCCCCAACACACGACATAATTTTCGTCATTTACCGAACAACAAAATCGATATTGTCTCATTTAAAAAAGCTCAAGTTGAATATTTTATACCACCTAATCCTTTTACTGATTTCAGAATTCTTTTTCTAAAATAATTAATTGCATTTTAAACTAGTCAATCTTTAGAGATTTATGTTTCATACCTACAAGAAAAAAAGGTCATTTTCGTTTAAAAAAATATCACCTACATCATTTCCTGAACGTTTATCGTTAATGTAATAATCTTAATGTTGGTGAATAAATTCTGAAATTGATTAAATAAGAACCTTTTACATTTTACAGCTTTAAATTTACACAACAAATATCTATGTTTTTTCGGGTAAAATGAAGCATTGAACTAGCGGTATTATTTTTATCCTAACACCAGTTTCAATTTGTTCATTCACGCCATACTACTAACTCTCGATGTCCATGGTTTATGTTATGACGTGAGACATCTTTCAAGTCTTATAAATTTGAATCAACTAGCGTTTAGTATAAATATATTGATATTTAAGATATTTATTTACTCAAAAAGAATTACATAAATTCACTTAATTGAGATAAAATTTATAATTAAACATAACGTACATAGGCTATATCGTATTATACTAGAATATTTACAACACACACTTACATTTACAAGGCACTCAGACCCATTATATGTTACTTCAATTCATATTTGAATTTGGAAATATTTTTATTACTAGTTATAATAATCGGCAATTTATTCTTCTTTCACCATAACATTTCTCCTTCCATAGCTAGTTCATTCGTTCGTCATTCAGTTATACCAGCGTAGTCCATTAATGTTACGTTACCTTCAAGTGAATCACCCAGTATATATAGAGTGCGTGTTTGATATTGCACCGTTTTCATTCATTAATTTTACCTATACTAATATTATAAAGAACAAATATTTGTATGTTTGTAACAAATTGGCTCAAAAACTACTGGACCGATTTCAAAAATTCTTTCACCATTTGAATGCTACATTATCACTGATCTATATAGGCTATATAAATTATCGGGAAAAAATAAGGATCCTTACTAAAACTACAATAATGTAACTCAAGGTTGTTTTAAAAATTGCCATAAAAGGCAGGCGTCGTTGAAATATGGAATATCATTAAACTTTATAGTACTTTATATCTTCATTACTACGCGAACGAAGTCGGGAAACAAGAAAAAACAAAAACACAAACAAAAACAAGAATAAAAATGCATATGAGGATGGACTATGTAATACCTCATTTCTAGCTCCAAACGTTCATCTTAATTATCTTGTATAGTAAAAAAAGTAGATTAAATTAAGGGCCGATAATTCAATCTTTGGTTAACTCAAAAATTCATTTAAGTTGCTTTCTTATAGCAATTTAAGTGACGTATATGAACTGCTTCATATCAGACGACCTCATTTAAATCATCACAATTGAATTACCGATCATTAGTATAGTTATATTGAAAAAACATTTAGTATGTCGCAAATTATATCATTACGAGAGAATGAACTGTTTGCAAGTGATTGATTCTACGATTTAATTTCGTAGCTTCGTTGAGAACAAAAGGGACCATCAAAATTGAAGTCAGATCAAATCTCAAATGGGACGAAATGATTTGACAAATTGTATCATTGTATTAAACGTTGAATTTTGATGGCAATTGTCGGAATTAACTACTTATTAACTCTGAAGAACACCATTTAAAAGAAATACAGTCCTAGAACTAGTTCTGGAGGTGCATCATAATTGTATCCAGGATTTAATTTTTTGGATAATCATAATAATCATTATTTTACTTCGTTTTTTATATTTATTAAACATATACTAAAATATTATCCCGATTTTTCATTATTTTTAGTATAGGATAGAAAGAGGGAAATTCAACATACTGGAGAAAAAAAATTTCGTGCTACTAGAAGCCCACTTTACTACCGGGGTTGGCAGATACTAAATCAGCGGTTCTCAAACTTTTTTGGTAGCGGAACCCTTTTGAAAAGCGAACCCCAAATGAAAGAAAAAGTGCATTCTTTAATTATTATTATTTAAGTTTAATTGATAATGTATATAATTCTATATATACAATGAATATTATTAAACTTATTTTGTTATTTTTTAAAAGGAAATAAAGACTGGAAACCTCACTAAGTAATTTTCTTAAAGACCAGTCATTTTGACTGGTTTTGGTAGAACTAGGTAAATTTAAATAGCTGGTAAATCTAGTGTTAATAATAAGTAACCATGTTACAATGTAACTGTATACTATAATAATAGTATAATAAAAGAAAAAATCTAATGGGATTTATGAAATAGTTTCTTTTTTTTCATCAATCGGTTGATATTAGGTTGAAGTCTTACAGATTTCTATTTGTATTTTAGAGGTGTATTTTTTCTCATTATTACTAGTTATTATTATGGAGCCCACTTTGAGTATGTCTGCTGCTGTATACGCTTCATCCACGTTCATTGTTGTTCCTATGCACACAGAAAGTTAAAGTTGGCTCTGTGATGAAATTGCTTCTCAACTAATACTTCCTGAGTTGATCAATATATCAATATAACAGGAAACGTAGAAACGATTATTCTTGTGAAATGTCTGAACTATAATTTGAAAGGTTCGAGCGCGGTTGCGGCTGAAACATACCCTCAAAACTGAAAGTGAAACTCCAAACTTACAGGTGAAACTAATGGAAAGCACACGAAAGCGTTTCATAACTTTGAATTAGCTTTAATATGTTTTATCAACTTCATGTCTTGAAACGGTCATAGGCAGAGTATATATAACATATCTTAATATATATAACTCAAAGGTGACTGACTGATATAGTGATCTATCAACACACAGCCCAAACCACTGGACGGATCGGGCTGAAATTTGGCATGCAGGTAGATGTTATGACGTAGCATCCGCTAAGGAAGGATTTTGATCAATTCTGCCCCCAAGGGGATAAAATAGGGGATGAAAGTTTGTATGAAACTTTGTCAATTTTAAACCGATAGGGCTGAGACTTTGCATGCATAAAGCTACTATGACGTAGCTACTATCCCCTAAGAAAGGATTTTGATAAATTCCATTTGCATTTGTGCAGTATGAAACTATTTGAATTTTTGAGGTTAGGTGTCATTTTTATAGTTAGATGCCACTTTATTACAGAAGTGTGATAGGCATTGTCTGTTGACTGAAATATGAAACATCTTCATTATTACGCAGATGTAGTTGCGGGCAACAGCTAGTTTGGTATAAACTTTAATGCAAAACATTATGCCTGTATACTTCTGGGAAAGACAATAATTTGTCAATTTTTGCAAGTCATGTAAATCGGGAACTGATTATATTTTTGGTCTCGTAACAAATTGTAACGTATTTGTAATATAAATATACATAAAAATAAAAAAAGAGAAATAAAATAATTAATATTATTGCATGTTGGTGGAGGTTACTTTCCTTCGTCGACCTAATGTAGCGGGAATTATAAGCAAAATTATTTTAAATAATTTTCTTTAATGTGGATTTCCGCAAAGTAACGCCTGAAACAATTGATTAAATTAATATTTTTATTAGTATAACATATTGAGGAAGGTTACTATCGCGTTTATTGTTAGGCAAATCCCACGTTTAAGACGCAACCACGATTCAAGGCTTTCGAAACTTTGGATCAACATAAACAAAATGTCAAAATAAAGTATTAATTGTAAAACAATTTGATATATGTATATATACCTATAATAAATTTAAAATGTTTTTTATTGATTTTCAATTGTTCTAATCTAATATTGTGTAAATACATTAGACAAATATAGATTAATAAAAAAGCCTCAATTATGTTCAAAAGTTTAAAACATTTTGTTTAATAAATTGTTACAAGTTTTTAATTGGTTTTCGGACTGAACTTTCCCTTGTAAATAACGAATGCGGTTTATTTTTTGTTTATGTTTCACTGAGTTTCCGAATTGTTCGTACGTTCGTATCCCCGTTTATTTGGTTAACTTACACCTATTATTTCCACTGACTTATCTCTCTGTACATTTTTATATATTGTAATAGATATTTTTAATGGAATATGAAATGAAATGAAATTAAAAATGAAAATAGTTTATCAGCATAGACCCTAAAGGCATGCGCTTGCTCATCGTTAGACTCTACTATTGTATAAATACATTTCATAATTTTATTTTTATTTAATATGCATACCTATAGTATAACGCTAACTCAGCGGTTCTCAAACTTTTTTGGCGAGGCCTTAATATAATTATAAAAAACTGATTTATATGTATTTATGAATAATCATATTGCAATGTAATATTACGTAATATTTAGTTGGAATATTTAGATGTAATTATAATCTCCCTTTGGTAGGTATTTTTTGCAGTATTTTAGCCCTAGGGTTCCGCGGAACACACTTTGAGAATGGCTGCACTAACTTAATAAATTGGGTGTAGCAACTATTAAATATAAATATATATTAATATAATTGAAAAATATCTTAGTATATGTGATTATTATTTGGTATACCTTTTTGTAATATTCTACATGTTTATTAAACATTCGTGTTTTGTATTGCGAATTGAGTCGAATCAAGTTTGTGAGGAATTCGGGAATAAAATGTTCATTTGCAAGCACATTGAGGGGTCGAAAATGAAAACTGAATCTTTTATATGAGCCCGTGATGCCATCAAACGAAAGCATCTTTTTAATATTAACCAGTTGGTTCGCTGACTTTTTACTTTTTCATTTCATTCCAACTTAACCGGAATTCTTTTAAATCATATTTCAATGATTTTTGAAGCATGCAAAAATGTAATTACTTTCAAGTTTTTATAGAACACATTTGAACAAAGGTCATATTTGTTTTTATTTATTTATTTTACATTCATTAATAATTATGTGAGTGTTATACGTATATTTAATAACTTGGAAAATTTAAATAAATAAATGCAAGGTAGAGATAGGTAAAGAGGATGTATCATTTAAAAAGCACAATATACTATTTATATAAATATTTCAACACAGAAATACCTAAGCCAGCCATTCTCAAAGTGGTGTTCCGCGGAACCCTAGGGCTGAAATACTGCAAAAAATACCTACCAAAGGGAGATTATAAGGTTACATCTAAATATTCTAACTAAATATTACATTGCAATATGATTATTTATAAATACATATAAATCAGTTTTTTATAATTATATTAAGGCTTTTTCATTCGCCAAAAAAGTTTGAGAACCGTTGACTTAAGCATTTTCTTTATATATGAAGAGACTATATAGTATATGAGGTTAGATAGGCACATCTTATAGTAACCCAGTTTGAAACCATACTCTGCTGGTTCTTAAGCTAAAGAAAGGTTTATGAGCGAAAACGACTGCTACCACAGGAAAATGGCTTCCAGTCCAAGTCGTTTCTGCTAAGCCGGTTTGATAAGATGAATGTCCTTTTTAAGCTAAGTCTGAAACGGTGGTTCACTTTATAAAAGTAATAATAATAATAAATTCTATATCGTTTATCCGTTTCTAGACACATGTAAGATTTTAACCCTCTTCAGTTTGGACAGATTTGTAGAGATTTAATATAAGTATAGTACATTATATTACACTATCGTGAATAATGTGACGTTTTTATGAAGTACATTTCGTATGTATTTTTTTTAAAAGAAAATACTTTATATAGTTTTTTATTCGAATTATAATCATGTCATAAATCTCGTCTAAAAAATGACAAAATCCCGGTCAAGATTAAAGTATCTTTGTGACTGATGGTCGTAGTTAGCTGAGAGTGCCGTCCCGCCACTTTTACGTTCTCCTTTGTAACACTTATGAAGGGATCTAATGGCGTTTCTGGATTAGCATCAATAAAACTAGTCTGACGACTACTTCTTGTAGACGTGGCGCAACGGTTACTACGCTAGATTGCTACACAGAGATCTTGCGTTCGATTACCAGTCAAAACAAACATTTTTGTTTTGTATCAGTTGTATGTGTAAATTTATTACGCACAGGGCAATTTTCAAATGAGTACACTTTTTGTAGGTATATAAGCGATAAGCGAAAGGCAAAGGAGATATTTACATCAAATGCAAATGAATACAAGCGACACGATAAAAATATAGTTATCCCTTTCTAATGATTGTTTATTCCAGTCCAAAGTCCAATCTGTGTTAATTTGAAAATTATCAGGCACGCCAGAATAATAAGAACAGGAATAATATGACGCTTCTATTTAAATATTTACAAAAATGGCATTTGAGCAGTGAGCTTAGATTTATAGTATTGTTATATTTAGGGAAGATTTTAGTAATTTTAAAAATATTATTACCTAAAGGTATAAATTTCGGATTATGATTTCCAATTGTTTAAAAAAAAAACAGAAGAATGTTTTAACCATTTTAAAAAGAGAATTTAGAAAAACAAATTAAAATGCCAGCATTGTTGGCTGCAAAATTAAAAATGTCGGAATAAATTAATTAAAACAAAATTTATGTGGATATTTAAATTAGTTAAAACATTATTATATTTTATTGTTGAAACGCTGAACTTTTTCAATACATTAAGTTATTTCGAGCTTAAAACACTGGTTTCGTTCGAGCTAAACCATTTTCCATATAGATTTTTTGAACGTAAGCCAAAACCGTTTTCCCTTTACACTAGATTTCATAAATACGTTCTGGCTTCTAGCAACAGTCGCTGAGCATATTTTTTGTTTTATAAAATTTTTCCTTATCCAATTTTTTTCTGGGCTATTTAATTTTTAAAGTTTTACATGGCAACTGAACCGTTCAGTAGAAAACTTTTGATGTTCTTCTTTTGTTTTCATTAAATAAAGCAGTTATTATTATAGTTATGTTATTACATTGTAAATTTATATTTGAACTAAATTTAGAGAAATTCGACAAACCTTTATGCGTAGGGTCGATTTTTTACGAACGGATTTATTCGGGAGTTATTTTTAGGAAGAAAACGTTGTTTTTATTAAGTACACGTAAAAGTTGGGAATAAAAATTATATTACCAACTTGACGATCAATTTGTTCGGTGAACGGTTGATGAAAAATGGAAATTCATTTATATGAAATAAACAGATGTTTTTTAAATAACTTAGTAGTTTAAATTTGTAAATACGACGCTATATATTTAACATTTAATTATTATGAAGACAATGAAACCAACTCTTCCCTATGGTTTCAGTTACCTGGTTTTTTCGAATCGAAGTTTTTTTAGAATCAGGAAGTTTTTAAAATAAATGAAGGAATGACGGAGGGGTTATGCGTTCAGAAATTTATTTCATTAAAATTATGTAATGCCAGTGAGTGTAAAAACGAAACTAACAGATAGTATTCTTTCATCGTCTAACTAGGTAAGTTCGTTTGACTGTACAATTGTATTTTTGTTTTGTGAATTTTACGCTTAAATTTTACACAAAATGTCATTGCAACCTTTCACAGTACATTTTTCATATTGTGACGTAGATAATTTCCGCTAAACCCAGATGTTACGACGTTCAATTTATTACTGAAGATTATTTTTTTATTCGCAAATTCATTCTTATGTATGGCCTGACTTTTTACAGTCGGACATAAATTAACTTGGGCTTGTTTGTTTGGGGTTTATTTTTTTAGCGTGTAATTGTTGTTTTGTTTATTTACAATACTTTTTTTTATGAATACGACGGCCTTTGTGGTCCAGTAATTAACATGATTTTCGCAATAATAAATAATAATGGATATATGTATTTTAATTGCTACTTGATACTAACACTGCTTCTCCTATGACAATTGGTTATCTGGAAGAAATTACTTTTAGTGATAAGATCGCCAATTGCTCTAAATTTGTTTCTTATGTGTTAAATTGTATTAGTATTATTATTTTTAAAGCAATAAAGGATATTATATTACGTTGTGTTCGTGTTATCTTAAGATTGGTTGCCTAGTAGAGATCGCTTTTTAGTGATAAGTCCGCTATTTTTGCTATATAAATTCCTAGTTTTATTAGAATAAATAAATAAATGATATATTATATACATATAAGTATACAAAAAAAGTGGGATATTAGGTAAGCTTTGATCCCTGTACCTTGATTATACGAACACGTTTACGATGACCCAGGACTATTTTATTATCCAACAAATTGCGATTTATTTCGCCCCACCGACCTATAACTTAATATAACTTGACAGATAAATGGGGACACCGAGCTTACTTACGTGCCTTGATGATTGTGCATCACGTCGTACGTTTATTACGTCACAATTGACAATTGAAGTCTCCAGTAAGTAACTACATTTTTAAAAAACGTCATTATAAAAAATCGAATAAATGTTAGATGGCGAGAGAAAAACTTCCTTTTTTTATAAAGATTTATTTTATTGCTTAAAACTAACAGCGTTCTCTGGTCAAGAGTTGTATATCGAATCTTGTGGACCGTTTATATACCTACGTTAATGACTTACAGCTAATGGAAAACAACATGGAAACCTATTATAAAATATTAATGAATTATCGAAGAACTTAACTAATTAACTCAACAAACAATCATTGTCAAATGTAGACAAATACTAATAAATCATACTATACATCAGCGGTTCTCAAACTTTTTTGGCGAAGGAAAAAGCCTTAATATAATTATAAAAAACTGATTTATATGTATTTATGAATAATGATATTGCAATGTAATATTACGTAATATTTAGTTGGAATATTTAGATGTAACCTTATAATCTCCCTTTGGTAGGTATTTTTTGCAGTATTTTAGCCCTAGGGTTCTGCGGAACACACTTTGAGAATGGCTGATTTACATTATATCATATCATGCAAACTAAAATATACATACATACATACACATTGTTTTATTTCGTATTAAAATTTTAATTTAGATCTTTTTCTATATCTGTGAAGATGTTGAACATCGGCCGTTGGCCATTAAGCCGACCTTTTCAGACGTAAAGCCAAAGCCCTCTCGGCATGAATAGTTCAAAGAAATTTACGCATAAAACGTGGCTATTAATAATTTTATTTAAATCTAAGAAAAACTTTACTTTTTCTGTCATTATAATGGAATTATACCCAATTATTATTTAAATTTTAGACATATTTAAAACTTCTATAAATTTATTATATAACTCAAATGCATAATTAATTAAATTCGAAGTAGGAATGTGTTTTGTTTTTCACTTTGATTTTCTTTTGTTATTTTGACCAATGCGTGTGATTAGTAGCGATTTATAAACAACGATGATTGTGAGTCGCCTAGTCGCATTTTTGGAATAATTTGACGCAAGAAAAGAAGTGTGTTCTTTTTTGATATATGTGTTAAAATTTAGTAATTTATTGTTGAGCACTTGACTGAAAACTTGATATTGGCAATACCAATAGTTTTTATTAAACATCTGAGGCAATTAACAAAAGAAGAAGTAGAAAAACAAGAAAATATATCCTGATAGTGGCGGACATACGCTATGTTGCCTGTAATAAATAAACCGGCAAGAATAGCTAATCAATCTGTCAGTGGAACCATCAAATATTTTCAAGACGCGTGGATAATTTGTTTACACGACAAAGTATCTAGTTACAAACATATTCAGTTTAGTCCTAAACTAACAAACAGTGACGCGTGTACACAAGTTTACATAAACTGTACGTAATTCTAAGTAGATTTGGCAAGTAAGAGGATATATAGTATATCTTTAGGCGGGGAATTTGTTAAAGTTTATTTTTATTAAAATAACTTCTTTAATTAGCCTATCAATAAATTATACAGAATTTTATTTATATTTAAACAATCGTGTCAAAAAACCGTTCTAATGTTTTGTTATAATATAATTTTTAATTATTGATTACTTATATAAACAATTAATATTATAGACAAAGATATTAATTTATTGAAAAAATCAATTAAAACTTATTAAGCTAATTAAGAACTAGTTTAAAAAAACTAGTCAAAACATTTACATAATAAATTAAGACAATTAATTATAAATAAATATATATATTATAATATCGTTTTAAAAAGTATAATTACTCTCTCTACAAATATATCACACTCTACATATATAATATCACTTTCTGACGCGCGTCTATAATATGGTCATTTCTTATTTGTTGACCAATTTGACCAATTTTTCCTAAAGTTGAATTATAAATCTATCTTATTATTCTGTTTTCAGTATAAATAAGTATTTAACTACAAAGAAATAACTTCAGTAGACGTTGTGGAATAGATTAAAGGAAAGTCCAACAAAATGTTCCAAAAAGAACATTGTATTGACTGTTTAGTACGGACATTGTATTGACTAGCTAAAAACGGAAGTACGGAGTCTACATTAACGCTAAGGCGTGAGCTATTGAGTCCATGGATTATTTGGATCATTAGCGACAGGCGAGGACTAGGTAGTATAAATCGAATCATGACGTCATAGTTTAATATTTTAAGACTTTGCTGACAATTTTACACAGAAACCATGTTGTGTCACCGGTTATTAATTTTTTTTGGTCATGAACGCTTCGTAATCCAAACGGTCTTGCCCGTCGTGGTAGGAGGATGTACTTACAAGCTAGTCCAATGACGAATTATTAGTTTAAAAATATTATGTATAACGCGTAAACTCACATAAAGTAAGCTTTTGAAATTTTATTTACAGAAAATAATTTCAAAAGGAAATCCGGTGAGAAGCGGTTTGTAAACGAAAGTATATATATGTGTATCTATTATAATAGTTTTACTAGAGCGACAAAATTATTTTCTTTTCATGTTTCCAGTGCTCTTCATATGATTGTATCATTTATAACTGCACACCGCAAAAGATTTCTATGTGTAGCTGTGAGGCGCTGATATCAGTCTTTCGCTCCTTTAGGGATCCATTGTGTAAATAAAAATAGTTGCTTTTTTATACTTTGATTTATAGTTAGAAATTTTTTGTACTTACCTTAATACAACAATGTATATGAAAATATCACTGGTATTGATTTATTCTACGTAAAAGGCGCTCAAGTCTATTTTGCACTTGCTTTTTCGTAGTGTTCGAAATTTGTATGCAACAGACCAGCATTCGTGTTACAGTTACTTAATAATATCGTTTTAATGTGTAACTTCACATCCGATAGGTATATGTTGAACACACTTAACTTAATTTTTCTTCTATGTATTTGTTATTGTTACGTGTAGGTTTGTTAACTGTTTGTTGTGTGTGTTCAAATAAAAAAATAAATAGCTCACTCTTTAGTAAACGCATGTGGAGTGCGGTTGATGACTGAAAAGCCAAGCTAATTTTTATATTTGACAAGTTTCTTGTGGTCTTCTCCTCGTCATACGTCTTTTCGAAGTCATGGTAGAGTCTAACGATGAGCAAGCGCACACCTTTAGTGTATGCTAATAAACAAATTCCATTTCATATCTCAAATTAGAAAACAATTTTTTTTTGTTGTAAATCTACAGAACCCTTTTTTTCTTTTTCTAAGCAATTTATCTTTTTTTTCAACACTAGGAAGGAGGCGGCAATTATTTCTCTGGCACACAAATGATGTATTCTTCCAAAGAGAAATAAATATAAGAAAACTCGAGTCGAGTAAATTAACACATGTCCGCATTTCCATTTGTATTTTTTAAATACATTTTATCTGCAATTCTTATTGTGAAGGAACGTATTGTTTTATTAACTGATAAATATATAAGAATAGTTTTCATTTACACATAAAACTTGGTATATAAAAAAAGCTAGGTACATTCGAGCAAACGAAAGCATGACCTTCCTATAAAACAATTAGTACAACTTACAATATAATACGAGTTCGGTATTAAAGTGGGTCACTACTAATTCGTTTGACTGTACATTACGTATAATAGAAAAATCATTTATCAATTTAATAATTTTATTATTACTACAAAAAAAGTATTATTTCGACAACATCACATACATCCTCATTGTAAAAAAAACTTATATGTATAATTTTTCTATTGTAATGTGTTACTAGTAAAATTGAAATTTTAACAAATAAAAAAAATGATCAAAAGTAATTTCCTCTTAGTTATTTTACTAATTACTCTTATGATTCATTGGAGCATTTAATTTGTTAGAAAGCTTTCTAATTACTCCAATTATCATTCATTTTGTGTGAACAAGATTTCTGCATTCTTTGTCAACCATCATGCATCTATAACATGGTTACAGGTATTGGCATGTATTTAAGAACTATTTCTATCAAGGGCTTCACTAGAGACACGTACGGTTTAAATTTATCTAGATGCACATGGCAATTGGCTCACATCCTGGGCACTGAGGAGGCGAGAACGCCAGGCAAGTCTCTTCTCCTATACAAATGTGATCTCTGCACACTTGTATAATGTCGTAGCAATTTCTGTATGCTGGAAACAAAAGATGATTAATATTTTTTTATATAGTAGTTCAATATGTGACAGCATTCTGTCTGATATTAATAAGATAGAGTGTTGTCTATGAGCGGAGACAAATGACTGCTATATCGCCGCGCATGTCATATTTATGGGTAGATGACCACGAAACTAATCTTGAAACTTGATTGGATTGTTCACGGGGGTTAAGTAACAGAAAGCTTGTTACAATTGATACACCATTTTCTTCGTCGACTGTACATATTATCACTTATTCTAATAATAATATAGAAATAGGTTATTTTAATGTGTCACAGATTTTGTAATACAAAAGGAATACCGCTCTACAACATTCGTACTATATTTGAAGTAGACCATTCAGAACAAATCTCGGTCATTATTCGTCACTTAATCGTATGATTAGTTAATATAATTATTTATTTAAAAGAACTGACCTACAACAACAACAAGCCAAAATACAGGAAACACCTCGATACTAACTATCTTTAACTAACTAACTAGTGTTTTAATTTTGTTTTTTATTGTAGTGTATTTTTTCCCCTTCCTTATATTTATTTGGTTCTTGTTTTATTATGTATTTTTGTGATTTTATTAGAAGTGTAGTATCTATCCCTTTATCACCTTGAGCATACCGTCCTATCCTATAATTAAAATTTCATTTAGTTTATATAATAGTACTCCTTTTTATAATATATAGTCATAATGTAATTTTGTAGGTAGGCTTTATAAATTTAAATTATTTCGAGAATAACCCTAGACATAATAATAATAATATTCAGTAAGAATTTTCTTAATCGAATAATATAAAAACAATCCGGTATCGTTTTACCTATCTATTTTAAAAATAAAATGTTTAAAATCCCTGAAGAAAACTGTCGAGAAAAATATTTTCCTCGGAGCGGAGTAAAGTCGTTCACTTGCGACAATTTAAGGAGATTCGTTGTGAATTGTAAATGTTCTTTTGTTATTTGTTGACTTTTTCCTTTATTTATTCAACTAACAAAGCTTCTAATATTATTAAGTTAAATATTTTACGTATCTATTTTTAATGGAACAAAATACAATTTACACTGTCATCATGCTCAAATTTCCTTAACGACATAAACAATCACTTAGTGTATGATAAAATAACTGCAAGAGCGCTATATTGTACTTTCAAACGTGAAGTAACTTATTCGCGTTTCTAAATTAGCTTGTAAGTACATTTATCTCCACAAGCCGGGATAGTGGAGACTCTAGTTGTCTGCAGAGATTTCTCTGTGATAGTCAGTGGTCGAAATGGACCGAAACGGACCGGAAATCCGTTCTGGTTCGTGAAAAGTTCTCCTTACATTGTTCCGGTTTGACAAAATCAAGTATCTTTTGAAATAGGAAAGAAAATTTAAATTTAGAATTTTTTTCTGTCGGTGTAAGTCCAAATCGACCAATGGTGATAGTGGTTGTCTGTACTCAAGTACCGTACTCTTGCTTGCTTGCAAATAGTACTAAGCTAATTCAGGCTACTATTAAAATTCTAATTGGTTTATAAATTAGTACTATTAGAAAATTCCATATACATACTTCACCTGTATACGTTTTAGTAGACGATTAATATGGGTATTATCCCAGACTAAGAGTCTTCGTATAGGTAAAGTAATATTGATCTTTCGTCGTAATTTATATTAATGTAAGCTACATTTTCCTCATTACAATGACTCTTCAGTCTAGTCTGACATTAAGGGGGTTTACAACCCTGAACTTCCACTATTCTGGATGTATGAGTAACTTTAGGTATACTATAAGTTAAGAAAGTTTTAAGACTTACTGTCAATACACTCTCCATCAAAACAACAGCCTCCACAACATTGTGAGTGATCCGCGCACTGAAAATAAATTTTATTACAATACTTTTAATCATTTACTTTAGTTTAATTAACTGAACATTCTAACCTGATAACCATAAACCTTGCAGTCCTGAGCACTCACACATAACGCGTATAAAATAACTACAAATAATCTATACATTTTGTTTGTTGAGAATAGTACTGTACTATACAAGGACACTAAATTGGGAGTGGGCGACGAGTGAATATTATGACCGACATTGTACAGATGTGGTCTATTCTTAGCGGCAATTGATTCAGATTCAAATCGCGGAAATGTCAATTATCATTAATAGGTGTTTGTTTTATTGTTAAATTACTTATACTTATGTGTCGGAGTAAGAATTAAAAGAGAACTACTAATCACTATCCCTGATCGCCAAGTGAATGAAAAGTTCTAATTTCAAACCAGACTTTTGATCAAGATATTAGGATTAAATTAAATATCATATAATATTAATACATTCGAATGCATTTTATATAAATAACTATGTAATAAATATTTATGTAATTTTTACACGATCCTTCCTATAATTACAGTTCGTTCAAATCGTTTACCAGAATAAGCCTTTTGTAACTGATGCTCATATTTCGTTCGTTAACAATATCGTCTCTATAACAATCGTAATAGACGTGAATATTGTATAACGTACCTTTGTGGTTTTCTAACGCATACGCATTTTGGTTTACTATTGTTAAAGTATGAAATTTGTTTCGCATTAATAGCTGTAACATTTTATACTGCCTATATTGTACCATTAAAATTTATTTAAGGCATTTAAACCAATATTGCATGCTATTATATATAATGAATTGGCTTTAAATTTTATTTTACGCTCAAATAAATTGTTTAGTAATTATAAATATTATTGTAATAAAATTGCAAAGAATCGGTAACTAAATTCTGTCTTAAATTAGTTAAACTACAGAAAATAGTGTTAGAAAATTACTAAAAGATTCTAAATTTAAAAAAGATTCTAAATTTAAATAGGAGATTTCTAAAACTCACGCCATAGGTGTCAACTACATTGATTAGAATGAAATAACAAATACGAACCATAAATCCTTCGCCATTACAAATAATATCTTCAATGTCTTGTCCAAAACCAATATAAAGATACACGAATAAAATTAATGCTATTAAAACCGTTTTATCTGCCATTTTGAGCCGTCGACTCTCACTTAGAGCTATTAAATAACTATTTTCTTTCGGAGCTTCATCGTAATATAATATGGAAAATGCAAGGATAGTTTTTAGTTACGGGTTAACTTTGCCATTGAGTTGTAGGATGCTCAATTGTTATTGCAACAAAACAATGGCGTATAATTTGTAGACGAAAAGGTCATTGATTGGTAGATGAAGGGTTATTGAGGAGTGTAGTGGCGGAAAAGCACGTGTTCATGAATTATAAATATTGTCATTGTCACTGGTAAATATTAACTACTTATATAAAAATAGTCAAATATAATGTGTTTTCTACTTATGTACTTGACCATTTTCAAGCACGAACACTTCAATCACTATTGAACTATTGACACACAGATCAATGAAGTATTCATTATTAAATTTATTTTATATATTTATACTATATTTATTTTTGTACTATATACAGGTGGGGCACGGGAACTTCCCACATTTCAAAACTATATGAGATATCAAAAAATTAACAGAAAGATTATGTACATCATATATACATTTAGTGTAGATCCTGATGGACTCAAGACAAAATTGTTTTTCAGTCGGGAAAACTAGCAGACGACAACACTGTGATTTTTTTTAAATATGGGAGATTCCCGTGCCTCACTTTGTATATATATATATACATACATACTTATATGTATGTGTATGTACTATGTTATTACATATTTTGTTTGAATTAAGTATCTTTAGCGCTTCAATTGTGCAATAAACAATTATTATTATGTAACAAATAATAATTCCACTTCGTGAAACTTTTATAAGACTGGCACATGATACGTGACGAGAGTTTACCAAAATAATCTTAACACGTCTCAACAGAAAACCAAAACCAAACTTTCACTCAATCTATTATGTGTGATTCTTCCACTATGGTCGTACATTCTACGTTACATTTTATGAGTTATTTATTAAAGATAATTTTTCTGTTTTTGCTTATTAATCTACTTACAGTTTTATCTAGGTAAATAATCAAAAATTAAGTTTCTTTAGATGACGCAACCATGAAATTTTAAAGAGTGGTAGGCAGATTGATAATAGCATTATCCTGTAGTGTCCTGGGGAAGTACCACCACTTTCAAGTGGAACACCCGTGAAGTGACCTAGTCGCGTTTCGGGATCAGCTTGGAAGTAGCCGGGATAACGAGAGGAGTGTTAATTTAGACAGAGCACATTCGTCTCCTCAAGCCGATATAGTGGAGTCGACTGTTGCGCGCGGACGTCTGTCTATGGTAACAGTTGTCTATGCTCATGGACCGCACTTTAGCTTAACATCAGGTGGTCATATGCTGAGCTATTAATTAAAAAAAATTAACTTTTTCTTCAACGCACATTTATTTATTTATTTACATGCTACACCATACACATATCACAATTGACAAATCACAAATATATATTTTAAGGCGCATACATTCGGCTCATACATTAACACAATCATAAATCAAAAGTAAAAGCAATAATTGATAATAATAAATGTCAGTAGCGAATAATAAATCAATGTCAATAATAATGTTAGTAAAAAATAATTCAATTTAAATTAAAATCACATTTCAAATATGGAGATTGATTCACTGAATCAGGGGAGCTACTCAGGCGCACGAACGAAAATACGGACGTTTCCTACTCAGTAACACTTACGTAATCATTCACGAAATTACGGATTTGATAGCGACGTCACGACGGATAGGCCACACAATGCTTATTACGGATATTTGACAAGAATTTTTAAGGGCTTATATGTCAAAATTCACGTAAACTACAGAGGTAACGGCCGTATCACGAAACTTCGGATATGCCTGAGTAGCCCCCCAGTGTCGGTCGAGCGGTAGACGAGGCAGAGAGAGTATAAGGTAATGTTTAAATGATGAAAAAGTGTGTGTGCGTGTGTGTGTATGTTTGCATATGTGATATATACATCTCATTTATTGTACAATTGTCTTAGTGATTCATTTGTTTTTTTATTGTAAATATTATTAAAATCGCTAATTGAACAAGTCTGTGAGTGTTTGATAACAAACTGTGTACTGAAGTCATAGTGTGAAAATAAATTGAAATTATATTGATCTCTAACTGACAGTTCACAAATAGAACTTAAAACTATCCAAGCATTAAATATTAGAGAATTGAACTTGTAACACGTGAACCATGTTACATTGTTGAAGGAGATTATACGGAATGTTTGTTTAGAAGTCTTGTTGTTGTTTCGCCACGCAGGCTTAGATATAGCGAGAGAAATAACTTTTAACTTCCTTCCTTTAAATAAATTTTGAATAAGTTTTAAGCTAATTATTGAAGTTTTTTATTTTATTGAAATTAGTTTTACTTCAGTTCACTATCACGTTTGTTTTGATTAGTAATAAATTGATATTATTTTTTAAATTCATTTATTTATTTTATGCTACGCCATATTTATGTTTCGTGTTATAAGATAATAATAATAATAATAAATACTTTATTGCTTTAAAAAATAATAATAATGCTCATACAAATTAACTCATAAGAAACAGATTTAGAGCAATTGGCGAGTTTAGTGAGTGTAGTTTAGAGTGAGTGAGAAAGAGTGGTAGGCAGACTGGTGATGGTTATGGTAACACCACTTTCAAGCGTAACACCCTTGAAGTGACCTAGTCTCGGGAACAGCTTCGAAGTAGCCGGGATAACGAGAGGAATGTGTTCTGTCAATTTGGACGGAGCACGTTCGTCTCAAGTCGGCCACCACCACGCTTTAGGTTTACATCAGGCGGTATATGGTCATATGTGAAAAAAAATCTTTAAATATACATGTTGTAACACTACAACAATTTTAACGGATGGCAACACTGTGAGCGGGGTCGGCCATCTTGTTCTTGTCTTCTTTTAGTAGTGTTATAATAGTTTTACACTGTAGTTTAATAAAATAATTGGGTTACGCTTTAGTTGAGGACCCCAGAATTTACTAAGTGTGAAAAAGTAAAATTTTATTTTTCTAAATTGTGCCAATTTTTTTAAAAAAGACAAGTTTATAACGGGCTCCCGCGGCCGTCTACTAATATAGAGCTAACTCTAACCTAACCTAACCTTTTCGTTATTCGTACAGTTTTGGGGTCCTTAACTAAAGCCAAGCCAATAATTGTTTTACAATGTAGTTAAAACATAGACACGTGAATAGACATGTTTATTTTGTAAAACCATACAGACAGACGAAATATATTACTAAATGTGTACACAGAGTGAAATCAAACAAAAATCAGTCAATAGAGTGATCGATGGCATAGAACACTCGTATATGGGGGAGAATTCGTAGTTTCGCAGTCAGCTATTTTGTGTTGACTAATTATAGAATAAGTTATGTATGTATTTGCATTAAAACTGTGTAAAAGATTAACACTAGAAAGACTGAACTTTAGTATATAATATGTACCTATATCTAGGTATAACACATATGTATATACCGGAAATGAAGGAGGGGGAGGTAACTACTATTATCAATAACCGCATTTACATGTCGTACAAAAAGTCACAAAATTCTGTCATTATATACATAGTTGTCTTTCTAATTGAAATCAAAAAAACAGTCAAAATGACTTCTTCGGGAAATCTAGTGTTAATAATACACGATTCGGAATTTAAAAAAGAGACTATTGACAATCAAGACCTATATAATGTTTTAGTTATAAATTAACCTACAGGTTTGAATAAAACAAAATTAGAAGACGGACTAATAATTGGTCAATAGAAGATAGGTAGTAATCCTTTCGAGAAGCCACGGATTGAGTTTCAAAGTTATAGTTTTCAAAGGATTTAAACATCAGTGAAGGAGTAAACAGGTTATGGATTATTTGTTAACATAATATGCGTTTTACAAAATCACTGTCAATCATGTTTCGTACTGATATACACTACAAATATATATAAACTCAAGACAACTCAAAATTGCTCTCAAAAAACTGTTTTTAGTTAGTTTTAAAGATGTAAACAAAGAAATGTAGAAGATAAAGTGATAATATGTAATTTTTAACCTTAGAAAATAGTAAATAGTACATACTAACCATTACTGTTTAAGGTGTTCCACATAAAACATACTATAAACTAAAGAAATATAAAGTGTTTAGAGTCTTGACCGTCGTGCTATTTGGACCGGCCTATGTTTCAATTTCGATACAATTTTGGAAATTGTAGGCAAAACTTTAGGTATTACGATGAATAAACTACACAATTAGACATTTGTTATAAAAGTTAATATGGACTTTAAAAGCTACTTGTAAATAAATAGTATTGTTTAGAGCAGGGGTTGGCAACCTTTTTTGGCCGCGGGTCAAAATTAGTCAAAATGCAAGTATTAAAGAGACGTTTGGGTCAGAGATATTTTCGTATTAAAACAGCATTTTAGTAAATAATAATATATATTTTATTAAGAAGATACTTACAAACATAGTTGAATAAACTTTATTTATAAACTTTCTCTACGATATCAATGGCTCCCCTGATGTTGAACTTGTGACGTCAATTTTTTAGGAAAAAGAAAAAAAATGTTTGTATATCTTATACTTTATTTTCAGAACTAAAGTGGGTCACTTGAAACTATCGAATGGGTCACAGGTTGCCGACCTCTGGTTTAGAGTGGTGTTGTTGAGTGGTCGATATATAAAATATATAGTATTTTACAACTAATATCTCGATAATTTTTAAAAAAGAAAAATGAGAATCACAACACCTCGGCTGATACTAAAAAAAGAACTGTCATTTTGAATTAAAAACAATTGCACTTCACTTTTGACATTTGTTTTTTTCTTAAATATAAATTCTTCAAATAGTTTGTATATCTTGAAATGATTGTAATTGATTTTTTTTTCTAAACCTCTGAGAATTGGAACAAACAATACCTTAGTTTGGTCACAACTACAATAGTATTATAAAAGTTTTTGAAAGGAGCGTTAGGTTAGTCAAATTAAATTACGTATTTTATTAATCAGATTAAACGATAATAAATAACGTTTGGTTCTACCGTCTTGACGTGGAACTGAAACATCGTTAACGTATTTTATATGATACATTGAGCTTCAACTGTCTACATTAAATCCTGGTAATTGAAAATATCACATTTATCGAGTATCATTTTAGTTCTATTTCTTAGTATAACTTTTTAAAATGTATGTAGCTTTCTAGAAGAGTTTGGACTGACAACATGAAACTAAGAAAACATAGGCGATTGGTGTTTACTTTTTCTTTCGTATAGATAATTCAGTATTATTGTGAGTTAATCTGTCTAGGTATTAGTGGAAGTACATGAAAATCCTTAAGGTAATCTGGGATTAGCTAGTACATATATACCAGTGGCTCCCAAACTGGACCAGAGGGATCGCGGGCCGTTTTAGTGGAGGTCTTTCAAAATATGTTTAAAAAATAAAAATAATCGAAAACACAGCAAATGAAAAAAGCATATTAATACTAATAAAATAAGAAGTGAAATATTAGTTAAATGCAGTGAGGGTCGCGGCTGAAAGTCCTACGGAAAAGTGGGTCGCAAGACCAAAAAGTTTGGGAACTACTGACATATACGAATGGACAAACGGTTTTATCAATATGTTAAAGGTCTTTTCTTGGGTAGTACAGGAATCAGAGCCAAAGAGTGTTGAGATGTAAATATTATTTATTGGTTACATTGTGGAGTGTTGATTGGAGTGAGCTGACTGAAGTGAACTGACTTGTGAACTGACTTGTCACTCGAGGAGCGTGTTTATATATACCTCGAGTGACGTGGTAGAATGTAGTGTATTGTAGTGTAGTGGTCCAGATACGTGATGTTACATAGTGTCTCAGCATATTCTGTGCGTGGTTCAGATACGTGATGTTACATAGCGTTTCAGCACGATCTGTCCTTCGTCCAGACACGCGCCGTTACAAATATAATCTTAAATTCAGTTTGATTTATTTGGCTTGATATTGAACGAAAATGACAAAAAATCGATAATAATTCTTTAATAATATTTCCGATTTATAGTCCGACAAAACCGAATTAAACTTGTCATTAACTGTCAAACCATTAACAAATCGGCCGGCACGACCAATCCCTTGTAGCCATAAATTGCAAAATTGCTCGTTCTAAACTCGGAATTGCGGAAAATTTGCGGTTCTGCGTTTGATTTGTATTTTGTATTTAACACTGAAATAAATGGCTGAGAAATTTTCGTTTTAAGTTTCATAATTCATTGTACAATGTAATTAATGCAAATATGATACGAGGCAGTGGGCAACTGTTGTGGATTTCAGTAGTAACAATAGTTTTCTTCGTATCGCAAGTGAAATCTGATCGTTGAATATTACTGCAGATATAGGTACTGCAAATACTGATTCCGCGAAAAGAAAATCCCACTTTTTTCTTCACAATTTTATTGGGACTCATTGACATTAGACACTGACATCGCTTCGTCTTTTTATAAAACTTAATAAAACTTATAAATATCAGAAAGTGGTTGCGATCGGTAACATATATCTTTACTAGCTGTTGCCCGCAGCTTCGCTCCCGTTAAGAAGTATTATTATTAATTAGGTATAGTTTTTGCGGCTTTATTTTTGTTTAGCGTGTGTAAAAACGTCTTCATCATAGTAGCTCCAATCTTTAATTGCAGTTCAATCAGTCAAAAATCTAATAAGATTTATACAAACTTTCATCCCCTATTTTATCCCTTCAGGGGTGGAATTGATCAAAATCCTTTCTTAGCGGATGCCTACGTCATAACATCTACCTGCATGCCAAATTTCAGCCCGATCCGTCCAGTGGTTTGGGCTGTGCGTTGATAGATCACTAAGTCAGTCAGTCAGTCAGTCACCTTTGAGTTTTATATATATAGATATATCCGGGTTCAATATTACATAGTAGGATTTACAAAATCGCAATTTTAGAGAAGAAAAATTTAAAGTTGCTATTGTGAATAGTTTATGTAGATTCTTCGTTGTCGTATTGAGTAATTTAGAAACCATTGAGTAAATGTTATGGAGAGTTACCTATACTTTTAAGGTATTTTATTATAAGAAAAAACAAAACGAAAATTACTAAAATGTTAGTTCCGACTATCTCAATAGTAATATACTCTGTAATATATTTCATTAATTTTTAATATTTATGGTTTCCTAATATAAGTAGGATATTACAAGCTAATTAATGTCTAAACGTTGAACGATAAACTCGGAAATTCTTACAAAATTCCTTCCCATTGAAAGCAAACCTCACTCCACCGCGAACACCGCTTAAGTTGTTAAAACAACGACCAACTTTTCCATTAATTAGTATCGGCACTTAGAGTAATTTATTTTATATAAAATATTAAGAAGCGTTGTATTTATAAATTCCTTTATAGATACCTATACCTATATTTATCTATACCGCGCTCAGTATGATGTTAAAATACATAGTTCGTGTTATAATAGTTTAGGATGTCATTCTAATAAAATTACAAAAATACGTACTTTAAGGATTTAAGGAAGAGAAAAAAAGGACAGAATTAAAACACTAGTTAGTTAGTTAGTTAAAGATAGTTAGTATCCAGATGTTTCCTGTATTTTTACTTGTTGCAGGAAAAACAATAATTGTTTTTATATTATTCGTCAGCCATTAATACGTGTCTGTGGACAGTGTACCTTAGTTGCACTCTGAAACCACTACCGCTACTATCTGATAATCGGATAAAGGTAGTATTATTGTAAAGCCACGTCTCCTGCTCCTCTGTCTTCCAAACATTAGACAAAAACATCAAACATTGGGGCGTGGCCTACACAATGTTTATGTTTTCCGTCGACCACGGAAAACAAAAAACATTGTCTATGAATACAAAAATGTATACGGCCACGCCCCAATGTTTCGATGTTTTTGTCTAATGTTTGGAAAACATAGGAGCAGGAGACGCGGCATAAAGTTTACCAAATGAAAAAAGAATTGCTATTGTAAATTTGTAGGCGTATTATTTTTTTTGATTTAATAATCGGCCTATATCATCAGATATGTGTAAAACGTTTTTTTAAAATATATTATAAACGTTAGTAGAATTGTATTTTAAACGTGAATTTTCTTTTCTCACTTCAATAAGTAAATATTTATTTTTGCCGCGAAGTTGTGTAAACGCAGGGATCTGCACAAATTTATTTAGCGGAAATCTCATTAATTGTAGACAATTATTCTGACGTCTTATTTTGAATTTCTGTTTAATTGTGGTATTAATTTTAATTGCTTAAACTAATGTATATTTAATTTAATTTAAAAAAAACTCTAAAAACAATCTATAACGTGATTTAAACGTTGACACATACTATTTGAAAGTGCCGTGGACGAATGATGTTAGGATTTTCCATTTAGTCACTCGATACCTTTTGGACTAGTTGATATTGAAGATTCAAATGTTATATGTAGAGTTGGATGGTCGAACTTCTAAATCTAACGAAATACGTTATATTGTAGTTTTAGGTTATTCGTAAACAATATTTGTTGCGGATTACTGTCTACGGTTCCACTATTCTATACAATGATAGTAGCAAAGAAAAACGTTGAAATTTATCTTTTTATAACGTTTAGCTGTCATTCGCGTTTTGTTATACCACGCTTTATAGTGACTTGTATTCTCTTTAACGTTTTAAGACACGTCACACGGGAACGCGGCCGAACGGGATAAAAAGTATCCTATGTCCGTCTCCTGGTTCTAAGCTACCTCCTCATCAATTTTCAGCCAAATCGGTTCAGCCGTTCTTGAGGTAATAGTGTAACTAACACGAATTTCTTTCTATATATATATATATATATATATATAAATATATGTCAATAATAAATTATAAAAGTATAAAATACAATAAATTATAGGAATTAATTGGGAATACCTATTTAGTTGGAGAATAAAGTCATTACTTGCAGATGTTTAACCTTCGTTTTGGCCTTTTCTGAACCTCCTATATAGATTTTATAATATATTTTAAATTTGGACCAATTTCATTTGTCTTTTGCACTTACCATATCTCTTACCACATATTTATGTATGAAGTGTCAATGACCTCTCTCTCTCTAGACACCTCGTAAATTAATTACCCAGAGTCTGGCAGACGAGACAAGAAAATGGCGGTCAATTTAAAATACTCTTTCATTTGTCAACCTGAAGTATATTATAAAAAAAATATTTGATACTGTCATTTGTTTTTTAGTTAATGTTGATATTAATTAAATAAATTCTCAATTAAAATAAAAATATATTTTATATTTGACAAGTATTATAATAGTACGTTGGACCAATCCTTGTAAAGATTTATAACTTTATTTCCGAAGACTTCTCGAAGTTGAATGTTAAACGTAATTAAATTTAATAAATCTAATAGAAAAGCATTTTAGTATTCGTCCATGGTTTACTGTTAATAACTTATGCGATGTCGTCAAGTAAAAGATAGCAATAAAACTTTTATTACATACAAAACCGCCAACACTGAATTTTTATTAGATTTGTGTGACAAGGAAAGCATTATAGTAACTCGATAAAGATTGAAAGAGAAAAAAGCTTATATATCTATTTATTGTTTAATTTACCAGCTCCAAGACTAAATTATTTGTATGGATTATATGCATACAGTAAAACTAATCTGCGGATTTCGTGCTATCAGAACGGGCTTGGGTACCACCAATGCTCTGTTAATGGAACTACAAGTTGAAAAAAGTAAAAAAATACCTTAAAAATTATTGAATGATTTGATAATGTGTCGATGCATTGAGTTACTATGTTCGAAACGATAAATGTAGATTCTACATATTTTCAAATATTTATGTTTTATATATCTACATAAGTTATCTTAACAAAGCAAAAATTACAAAATCACAATTTTACAGAAGAAAGTATTAAAGCTGTTATTGTGCATAGTTTGTTTGTGTAGATCAGAGATCCCAAACTTTTCTTCTCGTGGACCACTTTCAAAATTTTATTGGTTTCGGTGAACCCCCTGCTGCTACATTTCTACCATATACCCAAAACTCGCACGCCTTTTTGAAATATTATCTGGCTACATTGATAAGTAAAGCCAAACCAACATTTTTGTTCCATATTTTCGAAATCAGAAATTTTTTTGTGGACCTACAACTTGTGAACCTCGAATATATTTTTCCTCCGGCTTAGACTCCCACTGACTTTCCCGTGGACCCCAGGGCGTCCACCTGGACCACATCTTCGTTATTGTATTGAGTATCTCAGAAACTATTGAGAAAATGCTTCTTTTTTCATCATGTGATGGAGAATTATATTTTGAAGCTATTTCAATAAAGAAATGGTAATTTTCTTATATAGTATAGTAAGTAAGCGTTTGAATTTGATTATATCTACACTTTTTTTGTGTAAACAATTATAATACGTAGCAATGAAGACGTGATAAATATTTCGAGTTCAATTCCAACAACAATATCCACTTGAACTTGTCTGCATTTGAAACTTAATAGAAAGTTGTGACTTGTTGAAAATATGATGTAAAATTTAATCATTTACTCATGTAAATATAATTACAGTTTGTTAAACAAACGCAGTAATTTCTTAACAAAATACTTATGTACAGTCAACTTCATAAATAAGACAAAGTTTACAATTAATTTCTGTAAGTAACTGTACTTTGTTTTAAAATTATCTCGTGTTTTGTTATATATTTTCATACTTTCTTAATAAAATATAAAATTAAATTAATTTACTTTAATAATATTAAAATGCAAATAATAATTATAGTATTTAAATATTATAAATCTAACATTTACAATTATAAGGGTGTTGATTCTAAAGTTTAAAACAACTTATTTTAGTAGCATTATATTACGTTACTAGCAAACATGAAATCTTTACGGCCATCGTTCATAATAATCAATAAATAAATGCGATAGTAATCCAGTAAAAGTCTTATATTTATTTATTTTACTTTAAATAATAATAAATGCTTTATTGCACACAAAATTGGTACAGGCGAGTTTGATCTTTGATCTTTGTAAACTATTAAATAATTGGTCATAATAATTTTATTAGAATGAATGATTTTATTATTGTTATTATGGCTATTTGAAAAAGTTTTAAACCGTGACTACGTGATTAGTAATTTCTAGGTTTTGGGTTTCTAAAGATATTAACAGTCTAAACGTCTAGAGCACACATGCTATCTAAGTTGATAAATGAAGACTGCACACAATTTACTGAGTAATCACGTTTCGTTTGCAAGATAAACTACGAGCACGACATTGTTTATACCTATGCAATTTTCTACAAAATTTCCACGAACTTAGTTTCAATTCTCCTTTGTAACGAAGTAGTTAACCATCCAGCATGTACTATCTACATTTATCATAAATAGAGATGTGAAATACAACTATAAAACAAATACTTAATTATTATTAAGTATTTAATGTTTCTATGGTAACTCCGCTCTTTGCCCATAGATGGCGCTTTTAAAAATGTCACTCACATACACGTGCATCAAACGTGACGTACTAGTTTATAAATCGAGTTAATATGAAATAACTAATTTGTGGTTTAAATTTCATTCAGTATGAAGACAAAAACATATTTTATTCATAAGTGCGTTTTAAGTATTATTTTCTTTTTTCCTCTTCGAAAACTTTATTTCATTAGACTAAACTTCGTAGTAAATAAACGGAAACCTTTCCGGTTCGAGTTTTGAATTCAGAATTAGTGATATTTTATAAGGAGTAACATTTGGATAATTAATTATTAAAGTTTATTACCGTTGTTATTTTTACACTCACATTGACTGTAGCTGAGTTGGGAAAGAATTGGACAGGTAATCGATAAACCCCAATTTAAAAAAAACTTGCCCATATACATATATACATCACAAAACATAATTTTAAAAATATGTTACACTAGCTTTTACCCGCGGCTTCACTCGTATTTAAGTCATTAAATAAGTATCAGAGATCATTTCAATAGAAATAAATCAATATGACTCCAGCTGAAACTATAGTCAGTTGGAAACTATAGTAAAAAATATATTTTTTTAAATAAAAAGTATCCTATGTTACTTGTAGTACCTCCAAAAATACGTGTACAAAGTTTCATGATGATCGGTTAAGTAGTTGTTGCGTGAAAGCGTAACAAACAAACTCACATTCACATTTATAATATTAGTAGGGATTGCAATCGCTGTATCCCAACTTAAAAAGAAAAACATATTCAAAAAGAAGAATAATTCCAACAAAAGACTTTATTATCATGGTTATTTTGATTAATTTAATTCTAATTTTCGAAAACTTTGCAGAAATCGATACTTCTGTGAGGTTGTAGAGGTCTTGAAACGGCGGCATAAGTAAAAATTATTAACCTGAAATTTATTTTACTAGTTAAAAAAAAATACTAACTATACATTTACATGTACTAACAACTGTATATGTAATTTATTTATTTATTTTTAGTTGTTTGCTCCTGAATTATGAAAAAGGCATACTGCAAG
Source organism: Tineola bisselliella (assembly GCA_028551675.1). Taxonomy (NCBI): domain Eukaryota; kingdom Metazoa; phylum Arthropoda; class Insecta; order Lepidoptera; family Tineidae; genus Tineola; species Tineola bisselliella. Next base: position 223,455 of record JAPWLS010001034.1, read on the forward strand.
TCTATTTCAGGGTTTACAGTTTACATTTCATGTAAAAGCAATGTTAAAAATATTTTTTCGCGGGGATTAAAAAACAATTTTCCATTTTGGTAAAACATTTTTTTTTTTGTTGTCACGACGTTGGATTGATTGATTTATCTATTGGATGCCACGTGGCTATTCGAATTCCTAAAAACGAGTTTTAGTTCGTATACTAAAAGTAAAAGGTTATTTTGTGTATGTGTTTTTTTTGTTGAGTTCAAAGTATTTGAAACCTACCACTCTAAAAGATTACTTGAAAAATCATTATTATAAAAAAATGTCTAGTTTAAGTAAATTTATTAACTGTAATAAGAAAAATCAGATAAGAATATTTTAAAAAACTTTATTTGTCAAAGAACGCATTTAGAATATCAATAAACAATACACAATAATAAATTGTCAGGTCTATTTTGCACTTGGCTTTCTCGTAATGTTCAATGTTTGCGCATCCGTATTTAATTATTAAGTACTAATTAATATTCATTAAATAAGTATCAGAGAGTATGAACCAATATGATTCCAAACAGCTGAAACTATAGTCAGTTGGAAACTATAGTTAAATATAATATTTTTTAAAATAAAAAGTATCCTATGTTACTTCTAGTACCTTCAAAAATATGTGTACAAAGTTTCATGATGATCGGTTAAGTAGTTGCTGCGTGAAAACGTAACAAACAAACTCACATTCACATTTATAATATTAGTAGGGATAATGTATAATGTTTTAATGTATAAGTTTTCTTCAGATTTATGATTAACACAACTGTGAAGTTATCAAACTTAGCTTAATTTATCTTCAATGTAATTGTTACTTTCAAGTGTGGGTTTGTTAACTGTTTGTTGTGTGTGTTTAAATAAATAAATAGCTATCTATATAATAGGGTGGACAGTTCAGCATGTGCTGTGAAGTGTGAACCTACTTACAAGCAGGAACTCAATTAGGTTATATAGAGTTTATTACAATCGCGTTTATTTTCGCTTGACAAACAACAAAGAACAATAATTATATATAAAAAAAGAATTTTCTTCTTTATAAAACGAAAACTTTTTACGGACTTGTCAAAGTTGTAACTATTTTCAATTTGTAAATGTTCGTTGTCACAATGCTGGCTGAATTAATGTCTGTCTAAAAAACTGGGTCAAATCGTAAAAAGCGACCTGCGAGGCCTACTTGAATCATAATTCTGAAATTTTGTGGTTTAATAAGAAAGTTTATGTTATTGTCTTTTTTATTACAATGATAATTTGGTCGCGTATGAATGTTCGGTATACCGTATTTTTATAATGATTTTAAAAATAATTATTCAAAAGTAAGAAAATAAAAGTTTTCAAAAGGATACAGTTTTTGTGGGTATATAAGCAATCGAAAAAAGAGAAACGATCGCGGTGTCGTGAACGGCAAAGAAGATATCTGCATCCCTTTCATACATGCCTCAACTTCGATAAATGAACGCAGGCAACACGATACGAATATAGTTATCCCTTTCTTCCAGTCCAAAGTTCAATCTGTATCCATTTTAAGATTATCAACTGTACAATCTGATATACCTAGTCTTTTTCTCTAAAAGGAGTTACACTGAACAAAATATTTCCATTCCAATACGACTTGAACGTTAATCTAGCTTCACTTAGTAAAAGTAAACACGCCAATATATCTTCTCGACATATTTCCCATTAAGTTTCTGATTTTATTTTGTATATAATACATACGAGTAGGTACTTAGTAATATAGTAGTATAAAATACTAAGAAAGTAATCTATGACGTAAATACCTACACCCATCACCATGAGATACTACATAGAGTCCTACTAACATGGTGGTAACAAAGTCGCAATTTTATAGGAGCAATTTAAAGTTGTTATTGTACATAGTTTCTTTAGATTCTTTGTTGTTGTATTGAGTATCTCAGAAACAATTACCAAAATGTCAGTTACGACTATGTCAGTTAACATAGGCACTAAAGGCGTACGCTTGCTCATCAGGCGTATGACAAGAAGAATACTACAAGAAACTCGCCAATACATTATGTTAATGTATTACCAGGTATGTTATTACTAGATATGTTACCAGGCTTGCTACTTTTTAAGTTAACACTCTAACATGCAAAGTAATGGAATGTAAGAATGGATAAAGAGATTTGTAAAGAAAATGAAAGACATAGCAATATGACAAAATACTTTTACAGTAATGCCCCGCTTTACGCGAGGGATACGTTCCGGAAAAAACTGAAATTCCCGCGACTTTAGAGAAGTTGATGACTACATTATGTTTATATGCACTCTTTCGCATAATGCAGGCCAATGGAGTGCGAAATTTGAATTTCGTATTGATTATATATTGATTGTATTGGACACGTAGGTTGGAGGAATTAAAATCGCTTTTCAGTTTTTTTTTTTTGTTATTACATGTAATTTAGAAACTGCCGTGTTTTGGAGGGCTCATATTGATGGTGGGGATAGCCACAACAAACTTTTTAGACATTTAATGAGAAACAACTTTAAACATATATAGCAGCCGAAATTAATGTGAAAAGTTAAATGAGCAACGTCCATCCATAATCATCGATCTATTAATTAAAATCTAAAAATAGAATTTGCGTCCAGAAGTTAATAACAAATTTTGGCTGTTTATAATTCTAAGAGTAACTCGTTCACAGAAAGACTAGATTTACGCGTGTCACGAGTGACATACGTGTACCTATTTTACAGTTACATTAGTTTGAAGTTCTTGTATATATTTAGTTACATAATTATAACATTAAAAACGCAACTATATCAAAAGTTTATTTTGAAGTTATGTAATACTAGCTTTTACCCGTGTCTTCGCTCGCTGCAAACAGCTGAAACTATAGTCAGTTTTTTTTAAATAAAAAGTAGCCTATGTTACTTCTAGTACCTCCAAAAATATGTGTACAAAGTTTCATGATGATCGGTTAAGTAGTTGTTGCGTGAAAACGTAACAAACAAACTTACATTCACATTTATAATATTAGTAGGGATAGTAAGTGCGAACTAAAAATGCGGTACAAAGAAACTTTTAAGATTAGTTATTTTATCGATTTGTTAGATTTGCAAATAAACTTAAAATAGTATTTGTAAACATCCTATATATTTTAGCTAGGTGTATATGAGAAATTGTATGACCCAAGTAAACTGTCCTTTCTTGTAGGCGTTCTTGCAGAAGATACATTCGCCATAGCGCTGCAAATAACGAGGTTTACGTTTAATATTATTCATGAAGTGTCTTTAGATCAGTTCTGGAGTTAATCTTTTATCAATTTTCACTTTGACGTCACTTTGAGGCGAGTTGCTTTGGTCGAGATGAATTAGCATAAAATAATTACTGAGTTATATTATATCTTGGACATAGCGGTTTTTAACAAGAACATCTGTTTTCTTAAATAATAAGACATTTTTGCAGACATTTTATTATCCAATATTTATATTCTATTATTACTATTGTTCTTTTTACGACATTTAAATTTCAATTATTTCTTTATGTATTAACAAATAAACTTCGATTTGCTAATGTTACAAACTGATTTTTTACAGAACTGCTTCTGAAGCGTATGTATCCAGTCATCTCCACTATGCCGGCTTGATGAGACGAATGTGCACCGTCTAGGCCCTTTTAAAATAATCTATTGTATTTATTTGAAGAAAATAAGCGTGATGGTTATTTCATAGCTTAATTCGTTGATTATAAATTATAAATAACTAGCAGTTGCCCGCGACTATGTCTGCGTCATAGACATCGAATTGTGTGAACTTAAAATGAAATATATATCTTAAAAAACAATTGAAAAACTGACAGCACATTTGACCGCCAAAATTAGGCATAGACACTGAATTGTCTGAACTTAAAATAAAATGTAATATTTCTTAAAAAACAATTGAAAATATTCTATAGCCTATGTTCATCAGGGATAATGTACGATTCTAATGGTAAAAGAATTTTTCAAATCAGTCCAGTAGTTTCGGAGCCTATTAAATACGAACAAACAATCAAATGTTTCCTCTTTATTTATATTAGTATAGATATGTGCGTGAATACGACGGGAAAGATTTTCGCGGCATAATCGATTTTCACCCAGTCTCTTATAACTTACAAAGCTCACGCACTCGTAAATACAAAATATGGGTAAGAAAGTTTTTGTTTTTCAATAAAAAAAGTTTTATTCGTAACAGAATAATCATTATTATATTAACTTTTGTCTGTATTTTTCTATTTGGAATATAAAAGAACTTTTATTACACTTCTGCAAAATATAAAAAATATAGGAAAACATTTTACGCATAAAAAATTCAGATATAATTAATGTTGGGTATTCAATTACTTATTGTAATATATGTAGTATATTTTAAAGGTGCACGTAGTCACCGACAGATGGCGCTAGTGGTTTCTGTATCTCACATTATTATTTAAGAAGAGCAAAAGTACTTGCAAAAATTAGGAATTCTGTCATATGAACTAATCATGGATTTTGCCATGCTATCTATGCTTGTATAAAGTGCACTAAAAACATAATAGTTTTATTGCTAACGACTGAAATTATGAAGAGAATCGAACGAGTGTACTCAACTGTTGGATCATGTCAACACCAATGTATGTATGTGTTTTATTTTTGTATTTGTAATACGAAAATACTTTTAAAATAGTTTAAATAAAACAGGGACCCGGTTCGGAAATTTGTCGGTTTGTGACCAACAAAATCTCCTTTGATCGGAGAGCGGTAGTTTTGCATCAATCTGCATGTCATTACGCTGAAATATACAAATGATATTCTATTGTTGAAATGCGTAACAAAGTAGCGCTTACAATTTACTTCACTCATTTTTCGTAGGTACCTATTCGTAATCCTCACAAACTCACTGACATAGTTTTTCATATTATTGTGAGCTGTGTGGTTGCACCATAGATCTGATCTAATATTAATTCTTGTGAATTATGTGATTTATGAATTGTTATTTACTTTTTTTTCTGAATGAAATTCAGTTTTTTTTTTGTTAATTATTTTATGTACAGGCTATGATTGACCAGTTTCTTGTGGTCTTCTTCTTTACGCCTTACGCCTTTCCGAAGTCATTATAGAGTATGTCGATGAGCAAGCGCACGCCTTTAGTGCCCATGCTAATAAACTATTTTCATTTCATTTCACTTCATTTCCTAAACAGTTTAAATTCTAACATTGCACCTCTTCTGAGATTACCATCATCATACTTTGGCAAATTCATACAAAACTTAAAATTTCCTCAAGAAATATACCGCATACAAACAAACAAATAGACGCAGCGAAAATACGATAACTCGCGCTGAAATCATGTGGTACCAGTAACCTTAAAAATATAAGTATATAAAAAATTAAAATAAAAATGAAATGAATTTACTTTCAGTAATTAATACACAATAGAACAAAAAAAAAACAAAGGAAGTCAACAAAACGAATACCGCCGACATATTTCTGGATTCTATTATACCCTCGAGGAAAAAATCTTTTAGAAAAAAACTTAAAATCTTTTTGTACAAACGACAATCTTCAAATGGATACAGATTGGACTTTGGACTGGAAGAAAGAGATAACTATATTCTTATCGTGTCGCCTGCGTACATTTGTCGAAGTTGAGGCATGTGTGAAAGGGATGCAGATATCTCCTTTGCCGTTCACGATACTACGATTGTTGCTCTTTCTATCCCTTATATACCTACAAAAACTGTATCTATTTGAAAATTGCCGTGTGTACAGTCCTTCCTTTGAGTGTTTTATGAGACGATACCTTAAGCCAAGTGTATATGCAAACTAAGTAATAAAATTTGTATTGCATTGAGTTCGTAATTTACGTGTGTTCATTTGTAATTAAATTCTAAGACTAAGTTGTCTGGATCTCATTTAGGCTAAATTCCTAAACGTTAACGTAAATTAATTCGGGAGATAACAAAGAAACTATTTATACATCGGTCTAATATATCTATATTAAAAATATATGCAATTTTTTAGATTAATTATTTGTATGTACCTAATTACAAATCAGGAATAATATTATTACTAATAAAACAAATGAACGGTTTTGTTAAGATTTTAGATTATAAAATAACAAAAAAAATTATACACATTTTAGAATTGTTTTTTAAAATGATATAAAAAAGTATTGTTAACCACTTCCCACTATAATTGATAATACGAATTTTTATTATTACTTATAACGGAATATAATGTAAATAATGTAAGTTGTTTTTTTTTTAAATATTTGTAACCTATTGAAGACGGGTGGTGTGTGATAAAGGGGACCTATCTAGTTTATAAATCATGGTGTTATTAATTCGCATTTATATAACAGTCAACTGCCCAGCCGAAAGGGATTACTACAAAATTCATAATAAAAACTGTAAAAGAAAATTGAAGTCTCGATGGATTTATGAGATCCTATTAATAATGTAATAATACCAAACTTCTTCACAAAAAGAAATATTTGAGAGTTGTTATTAAACTGTGAAAATGTTATTTGAGTATGGAATTCATTCATTTTTTTAATTTAAAAAGTTACAAACGTTGCCAACACACAAGTGGGACGCACAGACTGAATGTTTTTATTAGGTCGTTTATACACTTAACACTGAATACATGTTTTAAATATAACATAACAATTAATATAAATATTAATACGTGTCAGTTTTTAAACAATATATTATTGGGGTCTTAACTCAAATAAGAAAAAGTTATAGACGTTTCTTAGTGTAGGTCAGCGGTTCCTTTTTTGACGAAGGAAAAAGCCTTAATATAATTATAAAAAAACTGATTTATATGTATTTATGAATAATCATATTGCAACCTTATAATCTCCCTTTGGTAGGTATTTTTTGCAGTATTTTAGCCCTAGGGTTCCGCGGAACACACTTTGAGAATGGCTGGTGTAGGTACTAAATATTTGTTGATATTGTAAGCGACAATTTCAAGTTTTTTTTTGTAATTACTATGCCGTCGAAAATATATATAGTATAATATATATTTATTAAAATTAAATAAAAATCCTTGCATTTTAAATATAACCCACCTGTTTCTGAGATATTCAATACAACAACGAAGAAACTACACAAATAAATTATACACAATAACAACTTTAAATCGCTCTCCTGTTAAATTGTGTCATTGTAGATCCTACCATGCTAATAAGACCCAGCGGAATAGTGTGTAACAACCCTTATGAAACCTCATATAATGTTTTGTAGTACAACGCACTTGTATTGTTCATTGATGGCTGTCACGTTTTGTTAGAACAAATTAAACCCACGTTATCTTTTGTTTTAAAACTTAATAACGAAATTTATTACAAATAAACGAAACAATATATCGCTTTAGAAAATGAAGATGAATTTTGTGGAGGAGTTTTAGATGCTTGAGTTGTTTCAGCTTAATTCAGCTTTCTTATTGAGAGAGTATATGTATTCCTTAATAAGCACAGCAATACTCTCTACATGGTAAATATACAATTTAATTTTCATGATATTCGAATTGAGTTTTTATTGTTTGATATTTCGTTATAATTGTTTATCTTATTAATTGTAATTTTAACACTTTTTCTACTATCTTAAACAGGCTGCCAAAATTATATTTATCTTGTTAAGAACAACCAATAGTTTTACGGTACCTACCTATATTGTAACAAAAATTTGGTAGACTAAAAAATAAACGCCTGAATTTTAAAAATAAAATATTAACAGATTTATGTTTGAACATGGTTTTATTTTAATTTTGTCCCTGCGTATTTCACTAAATAGGTATGTACCAAACCGATGCTGGGTGGAGCTGAGACTGTGATAAGATCTGACACACTAATTTGCAAGGAAACATGATTTTAAAGGCTAGAACTAATTATCATATTTGTTTTTATTTTTTTTGATTTTTTTCTACGAAGTAGTTAATTGCATTTTTAAGGATTAATCACTATGTATTATTTCAAAATAAGGAATTTATGTTTACTCGCAAATAAATTATAATAAATACCTACATATACAGATGCTTGACAATGAAGACAATGCAAATATAAACACACTATTGTCAAAATATTATTTTTAAAACAAATGAATTCTGGTTTTACATTAGATTGTTTTGTTTTTTTTTTTTTAATTACCTTAAAGGTATGCATTAACGGGAATATATGTACTCGATGTATTTCTAACTGCTATAACAAAATTAATCCCTACTAATATTATAAATGTGAATGTGAGTTTGTTTGTTACGTTTTCACGCAACAACTACTTAACCGATCATCGTGAAACTTTGTACACATATTTTTGGTGGTACTAGAAGTAACATAGATTCTTTTTATTGAAAATAATAATATATTTTTTACTATAGTTTCCAATTGACTATAGTAAAATATTGAGTATAGTTCTATTGAAATGATCTTTGATACTTATTTAATGACTTAAATGCGAGCGAAGCCGCGGGTAAAAGCTAGTATGTTAATAAAAGTAATACGCCACGTTCTTTAGTGATTTAAATTCATATAAAGAGGCATTGTTCGGGGTCATTACAAACGGCGTCGGGAGGAAATTGGACAAGTTCCAGCATCCGGGCTGGGGTTGAGTTTCGGAAAGTCAGCAGAAACTTTGTGGCAGATTACATACAAGACTAAGAATACGCAATCAACCGTTCTGGCCAACTTCATAGCTATTGAGTTAACATTTTATGATGTAAATTTTAGGGTTGACGATTTGTACTTCGATAATGAATTATTTTTAAGATCACATATCCACATCGGAGTCCTATTAACACAGTCGGAAATAACATTTTGGCATTTTTTTTTCTAATGTTGAAATACTTTCAAAATATAATTCTTAATCTCATTTAATTTTTATCAATAACAAAGAATCTACACAAATTATGCACAATAACAACACGCTCTCCTGTAAATATCCTGTACTATATTAATAGGATCCGATGATACAATGATGATGATCGGTGATTAAACAAATAAACAAAATTTATACCTAGAAGTTAATAATAAAACCGTGAACCAAGAATAACAGATTCGCATATATATTGAAAAAAAGAAACCACAAAGATCCCAAAAATGTTCCAGAATCAAAACCACGAAATCAAAAATACATTTTCCAGTTAATTTATACATAATTTATAGAAAAGGTTTCTTACTTCAATTTATTAATATATGCTCTTTACGGTATCTTACGGTCTTCTATCAAAGAACTAATAACGCACGTGATTAAATTTTTCTTATGCATTTTGTATCAGATTTCTAAGTACGCTTTCATTTCTATTAATATATACTAGCTTCTATGTTAACGTTAGTTTTCTAAATGTATAAGAGGGGTCAACTTTACACACAAAATTGTATATCTGTCTATATTATAAATTAACTCAAATTATTATTAGGTTTTTTTTCGGAATAAATAACGTACTTAACACTAGATTTACCAGACCAGTCAAAATGACTGGTCTTGCAAGATCAAATTAAAATTCCTACTGCATGCAACATTTTATTTTAATTCTTCTAATCTTCTTTAATCTATAACAGAAGAATTAGTTTTATGAACTTTATATTATTTTATATATATTTGTAACAAATATATACTTTTTTGGTTTTGGTAGAAATAGGTATATTTAAGCTGGTAAATCTAGTGTTAAGTATAGATTCTACACTCAAGTAATATTCAAATCGAGCTCGAGTGTCGTTTTTAAATACGGTTTTTTTTGTAGTTAAAAACTATCGAGTAAAAATATCTCCGTTTAGATGTAGCTATATGTACCTATATTGTGTGTGTTGTTTTATAAATCCATGGCGTTGGTCGTCAGTAAAGTTGTAGGTACATCGTTTTATCGTCAGGAAATATCGCCATTCCATTATGCGTATGACGCTCGCGTGCTCTCGCTAAAGTGCTTTCAGATCATGTTCAAAGTAATACATAAACAGTTATTTAAAAATATTACATCACTCCATTATGCTGTTACTGTATTTTGTATTTAAATTGTAATTTTATAGAATACTAGCTTTTGCGCGCGGCTTCGCTCGCATTTAAGTCATTAAATAAGTATCAGTAAGATCTAAAATAATAAAGTGGGATCTAACCACAAAAATGACACCTAACCTCAAAAATTCAAATAGTTTTATACTGCATTATAAAAATGACAGACGAAAGTAAAAGTTTGATCAACTATTCGCGTAGAGTCAAATGCAAGGGAATAGGTATGAATATCGTTTAAGTGAGAGAGAGAGAGGATGAAAATAAGAAAGGGATAGATAAAGAGAAAAGATGTTGTAGTATTTCAGTAAAAATTTTTTTTTTTTTTTTGTAGAAATATTTTTGTACTAAAACTCTTTTTATCTACCAAGATATAAGAGAAATGTAAAGGTTGAGAAATATTTAAATTACATTGTATAGATTTCAATAAAATCTTTGAAAATCGAAATCGTTCTTCCCATCAGTCACAAGGGAGGTTGAATATCAAAACTTTATAAATTAGTTTTACAAGTTGCAGCCGTCTGGGTCGTTTTAGACGAGGAAAAGAAAGTTCAGATACCTTTTGATTGAAGATATTTTTACAGCTTGTTTTACTTTGTATGTTTTCATATATTAGTTAAATTTACGAACATGCTACCACTCAGCATCAGACAGGCTCCATCGAGTCACATTTTTAAAAATCTTCTGACTAAACCTTATCTCAAAACGAAATATCTCTTAATTCTACTATTTATTTAATTCACTTATAACTTTTCTTCACAATATGTATGTATTTAAGTATATTTAATTATTATTTTCTTCACATTGCACCAAATATCACCGCTTATTGATTTTAAGCTGGAACCAATCAACATCTGCTTCATAATAGATTCCAATAGCATTTTTTAAATATCTCCATAGTCAGTTTCAGGAGGGCTTACGTGTTCATTCACGAAATTACGGATTTGACAGTGACGTCACGACGCGACGGATAGGCCACACAATGCTGACAGGACTTTTTACGGGCTTATGTGTCAAAATTCACATAAACTATAGAAGTGACGGCCGTATCACGAAACTTCGGATATGCCTGATTGGCCCTTATCTTTAATTTGAAGCATGAGAGTAATAAATTATGAACGGAAGAAATAAAATAATGGTTTGCGCCGTCCAACGAATATATCTTCATTTCTATAATTTTCAATTTCTTTCAAATTCAGGTAATTGCGTAATGAAGTGAAAATATGGTAAGTATGCCATTCATCTCTGTCCTTTTCTTTGTGTTATGAAAAATAACTTAAAGGAAATATTTTCTATTTTCTCCATTTCGTTCTTGGAATTTCGACCAACTGTCGTAACACAGTGTAATTTTGTATTTAAATTGTAATTTTATAGAATACTAGCTTTTACCCGCGGCTTCGCTCGCATTTAAGTCATTAAATAAGTATCAGAGATCATTTCAAAAGAAACGAATCAATATGATTACAAACAGTTGAAACTATAGTCAGTTGGAAACTATAGTAAAAAATAATTTAGTTTTAAAATAAATAGTATCCTAGATGTTATTTCTAGTACCTCTAAAAATATGTGTACAAAGTTTCATGATAATCGGTTGAGTAGTTGTTGCGTGAAAACGTAACAAACAAACTCACATTCACATTTATAATATTAGTAGGAATTAATTATAGATGAGAGAAGAGGAAAGCATATTAATTAAAGTTAGTATTATCAAAGAGATATCAGCCAAGAATGTATTATTTGTCAACAGCTACATGTTAATAAATAAATAAATTCTTTATTGCAAAAAAATAGTAATATTTTTTACATAGGCGAGCTTAATGCCGTCGGTATTATTTACCAGCTAACATTTGTCGGTGTAAGCGGTGATTAATAAATTTATTTAAATTGTAAATATTTATTTCTATTATAATTTTGAAACTAACACCAACATCCCCCATATTAATTAAATTAAAAAAAATATATCAAAACTGGATTGTAATGTGGTATATATTTAACTGATAATATTTTCTTCTTTTAACCAACATAGACTGTAAATAGACTATTCCCTGGCGTCCGCCTCAAAAGGATCAAAACTATAATTAGACAGTTGTTTTGGAATGTCATTCACACGACGAGACTGCGCCGCGGCATTTAACAAACTTAGTTAACACAAAGTTGCTGAAGTTTATGCTGCATCTATATGGGAAAATACAAAATAAAATACATACAAACTAGTTCGTAGAGAGCTAATTTCCGGAACTACCAGTTCAAAAACATGTCTTAGTTATATAATATAAGAAAAAGTACAAAGAAAAAAGTGATTTATCTTGAAATATAAATTCGAGGCGTAATTTTGGCGTTTTCTTAATGGGTCTTCGTTTCAGGCTTAGTTGTGTAAGTAGGCGCTTGATTAAATCAATTTTTTATATTTAAGTGAACCTGCGCGTAAATGAAAATCGTTTAATAGCATAGGCACTAAAGGCGTGCACTTGCTCATCGTTAGACTCTACCGTGACTTCAGAAAGGCGTATGACGAGAAGAAGACCACAGGAAACTCGTTAAATATTAAAAAGTGTATATGTAGGTATGTTTTAAAAATCAATAGCACAAAATTATAGCATTTATTTGGATTTAAAAATACATTAATGAAAACGTATATCGCATTAGCGTAGTAGGATCTACAAAATTGCAATTTTACAGGCGACCGATTTCAAGTTTGTTATTGTGCATAGTTTGTTTCAGTAGATTTCAGAAAGTACCGAGAAAATGTTTTTTAATGAGATGTACCTATGTACAATTGTAAAAAAACAACTTACAACAACTAAAAAACTGTAAGTGCTAAAATATAAGTTTCGACTATGTTATTAGAACCCAGCTATATCTAGAAGATAGATTCTACATTAGATAAATACTTACATAATCTACTGGGACTCCACTTGATAGAAACTTGTATAAAGTGCTACTCCAAGTAGATGTAACTTCTGATAGAATTCAATATGTTAGAGAACTACTTAGTTTACAAGCTGACTTGCACTTAATTTCATAGTTTTAAATACGGTTATTATTCACTAGTCTATTTAAAAAAGGAATTGTGGAAAGAACCGTAGCAATGTGGGCAAGCAGTGCTTCCTGCATGGGACTTGTCAAGCCAGCGTGTCTGTTCCCAGCTATCTACCGTTATTTTGTGTGCGTTTTATTGTAATACATCACTATTCTTTGTAACAGAGTTGTTTTACTCCAAAATCTTCATCACTCGTGTCTTCGAATACACCCCCTACACTTACACTAGTATTTTTTGACAATATTCTTTAAATTATATTTTTATTAATTTGCTATGGGAGGAAAGGTATGTAATAGGTAGTATTTTTAATATACTTTAGGATCCAGTGATATTTAGCTTAACATTTTAAAATAAATAAAATTTACTTACACTAATACCTGGAATAAATTCGTAACTTACAATAATCCCAAATTTGCTGTTTAAACTGAAATAGAAGGAGAATGTGTGATACCCAATCGACTAGATGTTTTATTTTAGGCGCGTTCCTTTAAAAAATCTTTATGTGGATCATAAACATTGTAAAAGCAGATGGTAATCTTAAATTAAAAGGCAACTGAACTAAAAATACAGTATCTACACCTACAAGATATTTTATAGTAAACAAAACCTATATTGGAAGTAATTAAGCGGTCAATATTATGTTTCTATAGATTTTTTTATGTGTTTTCAATACGTCAATGTTTTATTTGTAGTTGAATTTATTTTTGTACAATAGGCTTTTGTTTTTTTTTTCTTGCATCCAATAATTTATTGTATAGTAGTCAGTCTTGGTTGGATAGAACTTCTAGATTTGATTCCTGATCCAAACATCTTTTATTTTTTATATATATGTACATATATAAGCTATAATATAAGCAGACTTATGATTGGCGAGTTGCTTGTGATTTCGTATGCCTCTCCGATATCTCCATACATTCTGACTACGCGCAAGAGGCAAAACGTCCTATGTCCTATACGAAATAAAAACTTTTGATCTTATAAGAATCTAACGTGTATAAAGTATAATTAAATTAATAGTTTTGTGTCTGAGTGTTATGTGTTTATGTACTTGTTATTTTGTATGTAAGTAAACATATTTATTATTATTATTATAAAACCAAATGTTTTCTTTTAAATGACCATTGATTGTATCTTTAAAAAAGTGATTCAGTTTGATAATATGGATGCGAATAGTTCTCTATTTAAATCGGTTGCAAAAATAAATATGTAAAGAAAACACTCTTTTATTAAAAAATATTTATAAACGTCTAGTAAGAAAAAAAAGGAAGAAGCAAACGCTTACATGTTACTAATATGATTAGTAAATATTTACAAAGAGTTTTCGTCCACAAAGATTGTTATGCTATAAGTTTCGTGTTTATGAATGATGCTTTCAAACAAAATTCGAGTGCCTCGACACGAAAGGAGATATGTCTTTCATCTTTATTTATGGTCTGTGGCGCCGATAGTCAGTTACGTATATATCCCGGACTCTATTCCCGGAACTAAATATCTGGGCGTTAAATGAATGTATTATCCAATCAAAAATGTACAGGTTTTATGTCTTAACTCCAGAATATAACTAAGTCCTTTTCTATCCATAAACTTAACATAGTACGTTTTGCTTTTAGACTCCACAAACAATATACTTCGTGAAGATAGTTTATGAGATTCGTTGAAACGGTCGGAGAATAAAGTTCCAAGTGTTTTTCATTTCAAAAGCAAGTAGCCTTGTCAGACTTGAAGCTAGCTTTTACAAAGTTCTATTATCTATTAGATTCATTATTTGTACTGAAAAAAACAATTTTCTTTGTGTTTTAGAAAAGCTTTGAACTAATCATTTTCTTTATTTATCCGTTTTGTTATAAAACTACTTTGTTATAATTTTTTTTAATCATAATATACATATAAAAAAAATAATTAGGACTCAAGACAATTCCATTTGAAAACATAAAAATTAATAAATAATAATACAATAAAAATATAAACGCGTGTAACGACCGATAACAATGATATATGAATCCATCTGTCATTTTGAAACCTATTTCAATATTGTTTTATAAAAATATTTTAGCATTTTTTTATGAAATAAACAAAGAAGAGAAAAAGAAGAGAAAATAAAGAAGAGTCTTTATTAACTAAATACCACTTTTTGTACTTGGAGTCAATTATACAGAACGAGAGAAAAATGTTGAATTTCTATATACGCTGTGTGGTGTAAAATGCTGGCTGACGGACAGTATCCAGGAATGGAAAAGAAATGTATTTACGATTGACTCGGCTTTCCCTCTTTTCATCTGTCGTTAAGTGCTGGTTTATGATGAGTTGATTCCTCCCTTGGTTATGGCGATGAAATCCAGATTACAATTATGATGCATAATTTAATGTCGCGGAGTTCCAAGTGGGTGCGTTCACGTAGTTCTTGCTAGTTACACCAGTGTCGCCGAGAGGGCGCTGCCATCGGGACAAAATAAGGTAGCGGGGGAACAAAGATGTTGCCATCCAGCAAACTAGACAATAAATAAGGGAAAAATTAATCTTCGGTTGTGGTACAGAACATACGCTCATGATGTTACTAAGGGAACATCGCAATACGTGTGTGACTAATTTTAATGTCGAAGTAATTGTTTGTATTTATTCAATACGAAGTCAAAATAGTCAAATACGAATACAGATGTGTCATAGTCACCTGCTCAACTACGACAATGGATACATGATTAAACAATAGTATTTAAGGTACAATGCTGCCATTAGCATGTACCACATTAGTTGAGTTCCCATTATTTCCATATAACAGAGCTTCCTTTTAGCACTATCGAAACTCGGTCACATATTCTAACATTATTCTTTTCATAAAAATAAAGAATGCGTGTCTACTCACGAAAAAATATAACAGAAAAAAAAACAAATGAAAAAAAAAACAAAAGACAACATTGCAGCTCGTTTTAATATATGTAATTGGTTATTAATAATTTTTAATTAAATATATTTTGACGGCGTTTAGGCGTGATCACGTAATAATTAGCACATGCACACACAAAAACAGTAAACAGGTTTAAATAAATTAAAACGGAATGCAATTTGAATAATTTACATTGTTAAATAAATTTAAATTAAGCTTTCGCAACTTACACGTAATAATTGTCAGTAAATTTTCGAAGCGGAAAATGGGAATCCATTGAAAACCATCAATAATGAAAAACTTTACCAATTACTGTTAGATACCTGTGTTTATTTAGGATTGCACTGAAGTCTTTGATGTTAATTTTGGTGTCAGTTACAACTTTAGATGTTGAACGATGTGATTCAGTTTACTGACAAACAGGGATCGTACTTTTGAAAATACAACCCGATATTTATCTTATTGTTTTATCATTGTGTTTAGTAGTAGTGATTCGACAATCTTTTTCTTCTGCGTAAATTAATTTTCTCACTAGAGATTGAATTAGTTTTGGTATTTTTGGATGTAAATAAAGGAATCAAACTAATTATAATTTACAAGTTTATTTTAATTATTGACAGCAAATTGCACGACATTTTCGTTAGGAAGTTATCTTATTAGAACTATCGTATATTATAATAACACATTCGTTTTTACTACTTAAAGCTTTACATACAAAAATATTATTAATAATATTTACAATAATATAAATAATTTAGTACCAAATTATATATATTACACGCTATAAAAATAAATTACAATTTTTGAAGTAAAAAACGATCGAGTCAGTGGGCTCAAAATTTCAACTTTTGTTTTTTTTTTTTTTTAGAAAAGTTGAAACTAATTGACTTAAACGTTTTTTAATTTCATTCTAATCTATATAATTAATAAACAAATATAATTAACAATTCGATACAAAACTAATTAATTATGGCTGTATACACATATCACTATCATTTCTTCACTCGAACTAATGATTTATCTGTAACAAGAAATATTTAATTTTATTTTTGTTACACACAATTACATAAATACTACACATCCATTCTTATAAAAAAAGTTATACTCAATCAAATTAGTACAAAAATTAAATTTAACAAAAAAACACATAAATTCAACACACGGAGTAAAGACCAGATAAAAATCCTAGGAGCTAGAACTAGCTACGGAAAAAAGGAGCACAGTTCTATAACGCATTACTACCTAACATAACTAATATTAGAAATATTAGTAAATTTAAATATGAATTTAAAAAACATATAATGGGTTTGAGTGCCTTGTGATGGTGTTGTCAATATTCTACGTACGATATATTTATTTATAGTTATTATTATTATTTTTATATCAATTAAGTGAATTTTTTTTACAATTCTTTTTGAGTAAATAAATGTCTTAAACCTTATATGACCACACTACATATGATGTTAATGTTTGCCCTATACCAGGGGTCGGCAGACTTATCAACCAGATGAGCCGAATGTTAAGTTTATAGATTTTTCCATGCCTTCAGAGAGCCGCAACATGATCTTTATTATATACTATTTTTTTGTAAGAAGAGCCAGATAATCCTATGGCAAGAGCCGCATGCGGCTCGCGAGCCGCGGTCTGCCGACCCCTGCCCTATACAATAAATCTGTGTTTTGTCTGCATGGGAATATGTGTCAAAGTTAACTTTCAAATTCATTTATTTACCATAAATATGGTTAGTATCATAGTCCTTAAAATAATGTTAGTAGTATCACATATTTTACATAATGCATATGGGATGCAAATAATTCATACAATTAAATTTTACTATAATAAAAATGTCAACTTTAAATGCTAAATAATATCACTTATAAATTCACCAATTGAATAGTATGAATTGTTTCTTAGAATTTTTGAATACGTTAAAACTATCAATGTCTCTTATAATCCTAGGTAGATGATTAAACTTGATACATTCCTCTTGTTATAATTCTATTATTCAAAGGTTTTAACTCTAAAACCCAACTAGGGTGATACACTTGAAATGTGAACTAGTGTGATTCTGATAATAATTTTGACCTGTCCGCGATTCGAAATTAGCTTAACCTCGAAAAAGAACACACGTGGAATAAAAGAAGTGAAAATTACGGCTTGGACAGACAGAAAATATGGTTGAAAGTAGATTCAAAATAGAAGGAATTAAAGGAGTAATTAACAAGATAAGAAACAAAAGAAAGAAAAAGAAAAGAAAAACAAAAGCGTGTGTGCATGATACCGTGGCCTAGCTGGTATTAGACAATGAACAACTTGTATATAATTTAGTTGCTTAGCATTAATAATACAAACAATAACTTATGTAGACAGTAACGTTCGCTTTAACGCAAACCCTATTGTAAACGTTTTGAGTAGAAATTAATATTTAAAAACTGTCTCTATCTAAGTATTATATATATAGTATTATAGACACTTTAGTCTAATTTATTACGTAGCCTAATCTCATAAATCAAACGAGTATAGTGTAAAAAGTAGCAATCCTTGACTAAATTTATGTGTTCTCAGCAATGGTTTTTGGGATGCCTACGTCACATCTTTTTTATTTACCGCTCCAATAGAATTGATTTTGTTTCCATGAAAAAAATGTAGTTAATACAGCAACTGTGGATTTCGATTTATATAGAGAAAGATTACTTCCTGATTGTATTTTTCATCTATAATATAAGGGAAGATAAACAAATATATATATATATATATTCGTTAGATGAATATCTTACTGATAAAAAAGCTTGGACATAGCCAATGTCATTTTATGTTTACCCTTAGGTATATAATAGGATGACAATGCCCCTATACAGCAGCTATTCTTCTACATCATACTAGATTTATTATATATTATTGTGACATTAGTATGTAAGTGGACAATGCTAGTATACAGCAGCTAAATCAAATTGATAATTATTAAATTTATTTCATTGTATTTATATTTGTATATGTATTGACGAGTAAAAGCGCTCTATTGGAGCCCAATTACTAAAAGTAAATAAATAAATAAAAATATATATATATATGAATAATAATAAAAAAATTAGTTCATAGTAGTTGTTTAATTGTGCCAGTAGATGGCGTTAGTTAAAAAAAACAATATTTTCTTTACACTAAATATTCAATATGGCTCAATAGAAAGTCCATATATGGTATGACATTTCTTCTATTCAATAATGGTTTTGTAAAATAATCTTTTGTAAGGAGAGAAGACTGGAATTGAGTACTTTGAAATCCACGTATTGAATACACGTATATTGAACTTGACATTCTGTTAGATTCATTTATATTCCGAATAGAAAGTTATATTTAGGTATATTTACTTCATATAGGAAAGTTTATAGAGATTTTTTGAACAATATTGAGTTAGATCTATATATGATTTGATAGTTGTTTATATACTGTACTATTTCATACATTGAGGTACCCAGTAATACAGGTTTTTGAACCTAGTACAGGGGCCCTTGCTATTTTTATGTAATAATTTGTTTTTACATAATTAACTATATTATACGTATGTTATGTTTTATATTAAATACATACAAAATTATTATTGATTATTAGGTCATCGATCTGTAGTGTGACCACACGACGTAAGGTTGCGTAGACCAGTGCGTAGTAGCAATAAATAAGACTCAAGTGTCGGGAAGTCGTAAATTCTGTTATTGTCGACGATAAATCTGTTGTTTTTATGGTATTGTACAGGATTTGTTGCTTAGCCGCAGGTTTTGTAGAACGACTACTTAGGAGATGTTTTATATAAATTAGTCTTTAACAATGACTGTTTTGTGAATGACCGTCTTTTGTGGAACATCATTGGCTTTTCAAACTTCGAATTGTAGTATTAAAATTTCTTTTTAAATTAATTTTTGTCTCTTTCATTTAGGTCCTACAAAATTAAGTAAATAACACACTAACTAAAATAAATTAGTTCAATATAAGGAAAAATACTCACCACTATAAGCTACAGAACTGAAACTATAGGTTCTTTGTCCGAATTGACGATTGATTTATCAACAAACATATACATTTTGACTAAGTCTTCACTCATAGGACTAGGGTTATCTTCTGGTTTTTCATCAGGACTAACATTATCCGCGTCCTCCTCAAATCCCTTCTTTTCTTCTATTCTATATCTAACTGAAGGTAATTTACTTGTATGTATAGTTGAAGTTAAAAGTGATTCTTGAACAGTATCGTTTCCGTTGCAAGTTTTTTCAGATCTGAACATGTCTGTCCTTTCATTCTGGTTATACTTTTTCTTACTTTTCTTAGCAACTAATGCGCCTAAACATGGGAGTATTTGTTTAAATTCCTTCCTGAAATTCTCGTTCAGCCATGCGTACAAAAACGGATTGTAGCACGTGGAAGACATAGCGATGAAGTGTGTGATGAAGAACATCATCATATAGTATTTCCAGTCTTCAGTGAGAGAGTAAAAGTCGCTGCTTATGTTTATGAGGTTGAGTGGGAGCCATGACAATCCAAATATGGCAACCATCGCTATCAGCATCCGATTTGTACGACGTTTCCTTTCCCTTTCGGCGTCCTCTTTTCTCGTATTCTTACTTCCTGGCCTACTTTTTAGCCTATCATTCAATTTGATACTAACACAAGTATAACAAAAAGCCATTACAATGAAAGGCACAACAAACTGCATTATAGTGGTCACAGCTCCGAATGCTTTTCTAATATGATCTGACGGCCACCTTTCTTCGCAATAAACGTCGTGGAGGGCCATATAATAGCCATATGGAAAGGTAACTATCAAAGCGAAGAGCCATATGGCAACGATTAAACCTATACAAGTCTTTATTTTCATTCTTGGCTTAAATGGATATATTATCACGAAAAATCTATCTATAGCGATGGATGTTAGGGTTAAGGTAGAAATATAAACGCTACAGCCTTGCGCATAGGGCATGATGTGGCATAATGGTCCTCCGAAAACCCATCTGCCTAAGAAAGTGTATAGAGGTGTAAATGGTACAGCAAATACGCATAATAGTATGTCAGACAATGCTAAATTCGTTATGAATAGGTTTGTAACAGTTTGCATGGCGCGGTTCCTGATTACAGCGTAGCACACTAAAGCGTTACCGAAGATTCCGACTACAAAGATGACTGTGTACGCTGTGCAGAAGGCAGCTTGCACCGCCTTGTCTTCAATAGGATCAGGCGGCCTTGTATAATTGACATCGCTAGTGTTTTTATCATTAAAACTAAGTGTGAAATTTTCTTGTACGTCAGGGGCATCTGATGTCCACA
This sequence comes from Tineola bisselliella, assembly GCA_028551675.1. Taxonomy (NCBI): domain Eukaryota; kingdom Metazoa; phylum Arthropoda; class Insecta; order Lepidoptera; family Tineidae; genus Tineola; species Tineola bisselliella. The sequence goes on from JAPWLS010001034.1 coordinate 244,689, forward strand.
TCTGCATAATTTGATATTTTAGCTTGGCATTATATTTTTCAATGGTAAGCTTCTATTTAAAGACACCAGTCTTTTACAGTTCGTCCTTTTAATTCTAAATATTTCATTCATAATTTATGACTTGCTTTTTAGTTGATTCGTGTGAGCAGTCGTTTTCTGTTTTCTTTGTTTTTCAATCACATTGTTTTTGAGATTTTTTCGTCTCCTCCAATCTGTAACAATGAAATAAATATATTTATATTTATCCAATGATATCAATATAATATCGTAGTCCATTATTTCAAGATCAAACAGCACTTAGATAAGTCAAGATTACTTAGTATTGATCCTATCTTGGGAGGTACATTAAGGATATAATCCTTTTGATATAACGTTCTGCATTTTTAATGCAATCTTTTAACAGTTTATATTTAATTCAGAATTAACTATCACATAGTGTATGTTATGTATACCTCCAGGCTTTCCAGTTAGATTCTGGAAGCACCAGCCATGGCGGAGGTTACTGCTACTGCCTGCATATGTTTATTTAATGTAGTTAGTTCTGGTAGTATCCTACATAATTATAAACATTGCCGAGTCCTACTAACATAGTCGGAACTAACATTTTATCAAGCTTCATCCGATAGCAATTTTCCATCTTATGAAGAAAAAAAAATCTTTTCTCAATGGTTTCTAATATACTCAATACAACAACAAAGTATGCACAATAACAACTTCTTATCTTAATAGAAGTCGGCGATATATCCCCAAAATATGAAATACATAATATGAAGTACATATGGAGTAATTTGTATACCTCTGTGTGGACATATATGTATGTCTAGGTACTTTATACATTTAACATATATAGTAAAAGTTGTTGATGACACCGTTATTGTCAGATATAAATGTTACAGCAGGCAGGCAATAGGGGAATTATTCATATCTCCAAAAGTGTAACCATAAAAAACGTAAAAGACTTGACACAAAATGATAAGATACGTAAAATAATCGTGTAGCAAATCAAACCTTATATCAAAGAAATAAAGTCTCGTTTGTTGTGATAACCACTTCGTTTAAAAAATATTTTCTATATGTGATGTCACGTGATTTCAATGTGTATAGATTGACATTGATTTTTGTTTATTTGGTACTTTGTTAATGACGTGGGTTTGGTTTTAAATTAAAAAAAGTAAATAATTTCGAAGGCCTTTGATGATTAAAGATTGTGATATGATTTTAATCTTTAATTTCAAACGAAATAGAAATGTTATTGAGTATAATGTTTTATCAAACAATTTCTCTTTGATTTACCTTTGACATTTTATAAATAATAAAAACAAAAGAAAGAAAAACGGAAACTCAACATGTTGCTTAAATAAAATCATGTAATAATTTATACCTTCAGGCCCATGAAGAATTAATTTGTTTGAAAGGAAACATCGTAGGAAGTAATATTTTCTTAATTTTAACACAGAACATTTTATATAATATATAAACGATAACAATTATTTTATAGGATTTTATTTTGTATCTGAATTTGTTTTAAATATTTAATTTTGGAATAATTTCTTTTGTTTTTGTATAATGCCAAAGATGATCACGATCGTCAATTGTTATATAATTAGCGGTTACAATGTATAAACAAATGACAGTCACGATAAAAGTAAGTATCACAATTTCTAAAGTCTTGCTTGTCCTATATGTGGCATATTCATAACAAAAAACACACAATAGAAATTAATGACGATTGAACCAATATTTTTTTCTTGAATAGCACAAATGGACAATGAATAGAAGCCAAAAGTGGAGCGACAAAGTTCTGGTCACGTTTTTATAAATTGAATAATGTTATAGTAAAAATCATGATACCTATTGTATTAATGTTAAAATGTTTATCAGTTTTTAAAAGGTCAATGGACCTTGTCTTGTGTGTGTACTTGTCTCCAGAACGTCAAAAATAAGTGTCTGCAAATAACTAGGCCAACAAATATTATACGAGAAAAGAAAAAACAATTAAATTTTTAATTGAACATTTCAACAATCTGTCAATTATTACGGCAATTTAAAACTTGTTAATTTGTTTTTCTCACTTTAACTTCTTCTAATAAAGACTTTTACTGAAATAAAATTGATTTAATTTAAGTTCTCAAAGAGTTCTTAGACGAATAGATTGCCTTGACAACAAATAGATAAAATTTCGTTATTTCTATAGTCTCTGTTTTGAATTAATTACATGTATTGTCTGATACAAAATGTGCGATCTCCGAGTTTATTCGCAAAAATATTATTACACTTTAAGTGGCTTATTATTATTTAAATCCGATGTTTTATACCACTACCACGCAGGCTGTAAACTGAAGCAGCAAAAGTCGCGCCAAAACAAAAAGAAATTTAAATAATTTAGAAGCCATTATTTTCTATAGAGACTTATCGAAGCATAAAATAGTTATATCACAAAACTAACACATGAACTGGCCTTTTGTTGGTCAAATTGATTACATGACAAAGGATCATGAGTGCCTAGTTAATTCAATATTGCGCAATACGTACCTACAATACAAATTAGTATTATTATAATGCTACATATTAAATATACTAGCTTCTACACGCGGCTTCGCTCGCATTTAAATCATTAAATAAGTATCAGAGATCATTACAAACAGCTGAAACTATAGTCAATTGGAAACTATAGTAAAAAATAATTTATTTATTTTTAATAAAAAGTATCCTATGTTACTTCTAGTACTTCCAAAAATATGTGTACAAAGTTTCATGATGATCGGTTAAGTAGTTGTTGCGTGAAAACGTAACAAACAAACTCACATTCACATTTATATAGTACGAAGGGATTATGACGGCATAATAGTTGTACAGAGATCCCGGGTTCGATTCTAGTTCGGGATTAATATTTAAAAAAATACTATCGCGTTTATTGTTTTATAACATTTATCGAAACTCTATCGAGTCTTACTGCGATTACGATAAATGTAAAAGTTACGAAACAACGAATTATTTATGTAAATAATGATTACGAATAACCTAATATAAATACAATAAATAAAATATTTATTTTTAAAATTAATTTGTAACAATTTTTTGCGTCGGCACCTAAAATCAGTGTTTGATTGTCTTGACGCTGCACATTCGTTTTATATTTCTTAACATTAACACAATAAATAATAAAATAATAGTAATAAGGAAAGGTATTTATATATATAATTTTATAATTACGGGTATGTTTAAGAAACCGTCATTTGTTTTTATATTTATTTATTTATTTTTATATATAACGCTATATATTAATAACAGGTTGACCACCCCTGGTATACACGTTTATTTTAACATAACTTAAGACAGCACTAGAAGAAGAATTTATTTTAAATTCTACCAATAAAATATAATAAATATATGAATACATTTTTATAAATTATATTTTATGAAGTGACAATGATTTTTAATACTCAAGTTGAGCAAATAGCGGCATTTAATGATAAGATAAAGAAGGGATGGTAACATATAAAAATGGGTTTTTTCACCTGACAATACTGCTGATAAAAAGAATAAAAGGAATAAATCACGCCCCAACTCACAGCACGCTCGGGAAATTTATTCTGAATAGAAAAAGTTGAAAACTAAAAATAATGTTCACGCGTCATTGAATTGCAGCTTAACTTTGAATCGTTTGTTCGCTACTTTTTGTTTCTTACGAATTATGTTAATAAAAGTTAAGGCAATAAAAGGCTTGGTTTGTTGTGACAAAATCAACTATTATCAAATTAAAATTTTGTTAACCTTCCGACAATTGGGATAAACCAGCAGTTCTCAAACTTTTTTGGCAAAGGAAAAAGCCTTAATATAATTATAAAAAACTGATTTATATGTATTTATGAATAATCATATTGCAATGTAATGTTACGTAATATTTAGTTGGAATATTTAGATGTAACCTTATAATCTCCCTTTGGTAGGTATTTTTTGCAATATTTTAGCCCTAGGGTTCCGCGGAACACACTTTGAGAATGGTTGGGATAAACTAAGGCTTGGCTTTAGTTTAGGACCCCAAAGCTGTACGAATAACGAAAAGGTTAGGTTAGGTTAGAGTTAGCTCTATATTAGTACGATCATAGCCCGTTATAGCTTAACTTTTTTTAAAAAAATTGGCACAATTTAAAAAAACAAATTCACATTTTCACATTTAGTAATTCCTGGGGTCCTCAACTAAACCGTAACCTAAACTAAACCTCATTTTAGTTACGACAAACAGAAATTAAAATAAATGCTTTTAAATTAATTAAAATTAGATTAATTAATTATTACACTTGAATTTGACAATACAATACTAAATAATGTAATAAAAGTAATTAAAAATTTATTTATGCATTTACCTTATATTTCGTAATAAATTTTATTTTTCTTTATTATTTAAGCGTTTCTAATTCCAATATAAAAGTGTCAACTGATACACGCGATTATTACTTACAATATCACATATATTCATATTAATGAGCGGAACAACAAACATATGACTATCCGTAACAACAAACATATGACTACGCGTAATAACAAACATATGACTACGCGTAACAACAAACATATGACTACGCGTAACAGTCGCCTTCACTATGCCTGCCTGAAGAGCCGAATATGCTCCACCTAAATTGACATACAACTGGGTATCAAAAACATAAAATGACAAAACTATAAAATTGGTCACAATAAACGTCTAGTAATAGATATTATAGTGTTAATTAGTAAACTCATAAATGGCGCTCATTACAACCACATGATAACCTTCGACTGTTAATAATTTTGCAAAATGAATTAAACACGCTCTGATCAATATTTGACGTAAGCGAGATGAAACGCATGTAAGGTACAGTCAGTATAAAAAGTACACAAGTAAGCTGTTTTAGGTAGGTACTGACACAAATCTTGAATCATGAGTAGGTATGTATAAATAAAATTCTTTATTGCAGTTAAATATTTTTTTTCCACATAGGCGAGCTTATTGCCGTCGGCATTATCTACCAGCTAACCTTTGTCGGTGTAAGCAATGAAAAGAAAATAATAACTAAATCTACACAATACATACCTACATTACATAAAATATTAAATAATAATATATACTTAAATACATATATATTTATGAAGAGTATCATTAGTGATTAAAAAAACATTTGAAGTCTACAAAGATAAGTCAGCTCCATGGTGTCTTTACTAATGTCTTTAAAACTATAAGACCAGGAGCCGCTGATGTACTATCTTACAGAACTCTGTACCATCTTCAGAACAGTTCAAACTAAATTGGCATTCAGCTTGTTGAGTCAGTGCTTCCTCAACAGCGATTAATGTGTACATACCCTCAAGATTCGAAGGCGTGTCTTTAAATTTGCGCTCATATTACTGATACTTAATTTTTTTTAAATCTAAGTTTTTTATAAAAACATCTAGTAATGTACTTAGTTAAATTATGAAAGTTTATTTGCACACACTTTTGTCGCCGAGTATTCGTTTAGTACACTCGTTATTATATTTACAAAAGTATTTAGTATCAAGAAGGTCTTATGCCGTGACAATATTATTTATATATGAAAGTGTCACATCTGATATATTCTAATCGCTTATGCAAAGAAAACGGATCATTATTTATTTGTATGTTCTTTGTTCAAAAACATACATTTTGTACATGACTTAATTTATGATAATTTCTAATTTCATTTGTTTTCAGTGTAAAAACGTCTTAAAGCCAAATATTCTTAATGCATAAAACACTGGTGTCGCGTATTTTCTTATATAAATAGTCGTGAATGTAAATTAATGTAAAAAAATACCAAACTCGACTGATGATACTAGTTTATTACCCCAAGGATAACATAGTTTGTCCCTTTAGACGACATCCAAGAGATTGTTTTTCGCGGAACAAATTCACATATAAGTCTAAATTGTTTTATTACGATAATAAAATACCTACCAAAACGTCGTACAAATAAATATGTTTATTCAATATCAAGTGACATTAATTACGTATATTAAACGTCATATCTTATATTTGCAATATTATTTGTTATATAAAGTAAATAAATAATAATCAGAAATTGATTATATTACTATAACTATGGTTACATGTTAAAGATATATAGCTAAAACAATTGAAACAATTTATTGTGATTTTCAAATGTTATGTTTTTGATAAAGCCAATTGATCAATCACGTAATAATTGACAATCGCCTTCGCATCGCTTTACGGATTCTAAATATAAGTATATTAGAAAAGCAAGTTTAGGCACAATAGCAAGAACACACATCTGCTACCAGACTTTTGCCTTTATACAATAACATAGTGCTCTTTTTCGATTCAGAAAACGTATTCATGTTTGAGCGTATTGGATATTTTTATTTATTTTACATGGAAATTAGATAATATACTTTTTGAAGGTAAAACTATGATTTTCATAAACATCAACGAGTAATATCTATATTTATTTCAGAACAGTCGTGGTAAATACCTACTCGGTTACGATAGCGGGGGGAGTGTGCCCTGTCAATGTAGACAAAACACATCTGTCTCCTTAAGCTTACGACATAGTATAACAGTTATCTCAGACTCAGGCGGAGTGTATATAAAGACGCCAATATCTTTATATCAAATTCTTTGAATTAAATTATTACGTCATAAATTAAAATCTAGTTTGATTGTCATTTGTTTTTGTTTAATTCCTCCTGAGACCATTGTTAGGCTATTGAAGTTTTAATATTGAAATTTTATGTTAATTGAGTGTAAATGATTCGTTCAAAGTAACTTGCTTCTAAATTAAAGTTTGATTTTATTTAAATAATACTTGACCTTTATACAGTATTATAAAATGTACTTATTTATTTAAATAAACTATAGGATTTTAAATTGTTTACTGAATTCGTAAAATATTTGGCGTCTGAATTAATTTTCTTTTCGGCTTACTTCGGTAGAAAATTAGAGTCTAGTTTTCGATCGTTGTTTTTGGTAGCTTTGCAGAACAAACATATTTTAAGTAATTTTTGTAAATTTAGCTTCGTCTGTCACAAAAACAGTGTTAATTTGCCTTATAAATATAATTATATAACGAATTTTAATAAACGTAAGCAAATATGATTTATATATTTATCAAATCAAATAAAAAATATTGATTTCGCATAGGCTCTCCTGGCTCTTGCGCATGATTTATGGAGATTTCGGAAAGGCATATGACAAATCACAAGAAACTCGCCAATACTTATATGTTTGTATAAAATAATATAAAAAATAACAATAAAAATGTATATAACTAAATAAATGTTTTTATAATAACTCTTAATTTGAAAGCCAGATTAAAGATTTCAAAAACCCATTTTCTCTGAGCCCTCACTAACGGCTTTTAATGTTGACGTTTTGTAAGGACACCCTTCATCATACAAAAGTTTCACCAAACGATTACAGACACGACACAATTCACAATTGTATATATACATACAAATATACATATTTGAATTTGACACGTAATCCTTTATGATAGAACTTATAATTTCATGATAAATGAAAGCATGTAAATCAACGTCATGAGTTTCTTATAAAAGATTGAATTGAAGCGGAAATTTGTATGGAAATCGACCGCGACCGGATTTTTAGAATCAATTTTGATGACTTCACACAATAGGCGACTTCTATTCAACTGTTCGCAAAAGGGTAACTTAAATGTGTTATTCAAATGTACTTCGAGGCCAGGGGGACCTTTTATAAGGACAAGAGTGAATTAATATTTACAAAACATGACGGTTACGTGGAATTTATTTAAATTATATATATTATGGGTATCAGGACGAGGAAGAACGTAAACTCGGAACAAATAGAACAATCAGTCGACAATCTTCAAATGGATACAGATTGGACTTTGGACTGGAAGAAAGAATCATTAGAACGAGATAACTATATTCTTATCGAAGTTGAGGCATGTGTGAAAGGGATACAGATATCTCCTTTACCGTTCACTACTTCGCGATCGTTTCTCTTTCTATCGCTTATATACCTACAAAAATTGTATTCATTTGAAAATTATCGTGCGTTATAATTTTTTTAAGTTTTTTTTATATACTAAGCATGTATATTGAGCGATCAAAGAATATACGAATAGATAAAACAAGACAGTCTATTCATTTTTCATAACGAACACGTTTTATTCACTCAAATTCTCAAATCAAATACTCCGGTTCCAACTTGGTGTGCTTGAGACAGCTCTCTGTTCAGTTGTTTTATTATAAAACCTCAACTAAATTACGTAGAAACTTTGAGTCGTTATCAAGATGCTAATCATATTAATCCGTGTTGAGTGATTCTATCCATCTCAAACGTTACACAAAAATATTTTTATCTCCAACGCAAACAAAACATAATATCTAATATGATCTAATACAGAGAAATTTATACCTTAGTTACGCTACTACAAAGGTCAAAGTTGTTAACAATAATAGAGTAATTGTGGCCTTTTTTACTTATCTAAGATTGGAGATTAAAATTTCCATACATCTACTTGTTTTAATAAATTAAAATGAAAAATGTGTGTGGAAGGGTTTTTCCATTGTCTCTGCTTACCCCTGCGGGACTAAAGATACAACAATAAAAATAGAATTTACGAAAGTGAACTCAGTTTCTAAAGGTAAATTCATAAAATATTAGTGGAGAAAGTGTGATGAAAGCGAATTCAAAATTCAAAGGGTGTGAAAGTTCAAAGGCTTTTATATATTGTATATATTTTGTTAGTAACAATAATTTTTTATATATTTTTTCTCACACTAAAATGTATTAATATCGCTAAAATTTATTGGGTTATTTTTAACATGTATTTTTATGAATTATTTTTAAAATTGTGTAACTTCCTATTATGGAAATAATATCAGATCACACGAAATTTTAGCTAAAAATTTATATTAATAAAATTTCAATTTCTTGTTAAAATCTCTCTGTATCTTGAATTTTTAAACTCATTATGAAATCTAATATCTCAAATTTGTGGAATATCAAACATATTTGACATATAGAATAAATGTATGCATCACAAATACATATGTATTAATGAAGGCTTGTTCCAACATTTGATCCAATCAAAATTCTAGTTACGCTTGCAATACAAAATTGCTTATTCAAGTGGATTCATATTGGTATTATTTGTATTGAAATTTGTTCTCAGGAGGATGGTATAATCTTATACTATATCAGAGGTGGCCAAGCTCCTTGAAGTTTTGAAGTAAACATTGCGGTCTTTCATATTTGTTGTCAGTAATTTAAAAGACATTTTGAAATACACAAAAATGAAATTCTGAATGGAACTCGGGTACATTAAAATTTATCGATAGCCACAAATAACCCTTCAAAGAACCGCAGGTTGGCCACCCCTGTACTATACTATAAGTTATCTTTCAAGGTTCAATTGTTTTATACTACTTATATTTTTTTGTAGAATTAAAAACAAGTTTCACTTTCAAATTAAGTAATTTTATTAGACTACGTAAAACTTAAGAGAACAATGTTGTGGTAGTATCTTAGTTGTTTTTTGTATGTCTTCAACGAGGAGAATTGGCTTTCCACATGCTAAAAGCTATAAAGGGGTATTTATTCTACATAATAGTGTTTTCAATAGTTGTTATTTCGAGTTTAATTGGTACGTGAAATGCGAGAGCTGTCGTGGCATTGTACGCGGTTTCGGTTGTATTGTTCTCCTTATGTTAAGCTTTTACAAAGATAAATAGTGGATAATTGAATAACACTTAAATTACATATACGTATTTCTGTGGCGACTTATATAGTAAAACAAAACAATACATGCACAAAATGTTACTTAATGGTCTGCGCCCGTTAAAATGGTGATATTCTAACCTGTGGGCTTATCACGAATTTAGTCTGGCTTTCGAATCGAGCTGTCACAAGTAAAACGGATCCGTTAGCAATCGGGATCATGAATTTTTACTAACGACTAACGAGCACCAGCACGTTCGAAAATTAACAAAAAGTATCTAAAATATTGTAGTTCCAAATCCGCACGCGATGGCGCTGCTCAAATTTCCATACAAATCGCTTGAAGCGAACTCAGTTCGAAAGCCAGACTAAAATTCGTGATAAGCCCACTGGTATTTATTAGTCCAGTCAATTTGGGACTAGCATAAAAGTAGTAATAGTAAGTAGAAGCCAACCTAAGCAGTACAGTGTCTTACCAAGCAGGTATAGGGGAAGCAATTCTTGTATATGGTATTGGTTGTTTAAACCCATTTTCGACTCAACATCAGACGGAGTAGATAAGTCATATGCCTTAGTTTTAGACCTAGGACATAAATACTTCGTTAACTGTTCATTAAATGTTTGTAAATTAAATGAAGGTAGGACATAAAAATAGCTTAAAACAAATGATTATATGAATTAAGAATGTTAATATTGTAGATGCAGATTTGGAGATGTTTGCGTAATCAGTAATACATTTTACTTGTTTACCAAAAACTCACTGGACTAAGGATAATTAATTAAGTGGGATTAAAGTGTTCCAAAAACTCGGATTAAACGTCTAATACTTAGTTCTTTGTAATTATTGGTCCTAATTCCTTTGATTGAATCTTTGGACGTTGGGAAATGCCTTGAAGTTAAAAATAAACTCGGTAGTTTATTCCGTGTACAAGAAGAGTGTGTTCAAATTCTAATCAATTAAAACACATTTTCCTTGATCGATGAATTATACTGATAGATCGTTTTCCTTTTGGAACGTTTAGTATATTAGCAGTCGATATATATCGATAATAAAAATAGCGTATTCTATTCCATCTTTTGGGACTGGAATAGAAATAACCTTTGAGCGTAATTTGATCTGTGATTACCTGAACATTACTCAAATGAGTTTTATTCCATTTTATCCAGTGAAAATTATTTACTAATAAATCTTTAAACACGGCAACCATTAAGCAGTAATCAAAATAAAATAGTAATATATTTTGCATATACTTATATTCAAACATCCAATTTAAACATTAATTTGTATTTCTTTCTTTTCTTATAAATGCGTGTAAAAGAACGTAATGACAGCTATACCGATTTTTTTTAGAAATTGTATGTTATGTAAACAAACTGACCTACTGCTATTATTTATGGTATAATGACAGATCTAGGGATGGGCATATATAAAAGTGACCGATTGATCAATTGATCAAAAGTAAAATAAAATAAAACGTATTTTGATATTAATTCTCTTTATTCGATTCGTCACAATTAGAGTAACTCTAAGATTCACTAGTATCAAAATTCGTAATGTGTAACAATAAGTCGTCGTAAAATAGTAACCAATAAGCAGAACAAAGATGAAGAAAGTACGCGCACACGCCATGAAAGACAATGAACGAGTGAGATTTGCGTGGTTGCGATGGTCAGTGTTGTCTATTATGCCTTTTTGTCAGATCCACATTTACGGTTTTTGTGATTTCTTTTATTAAATGTTTAAAAAAATGCACTGGTAATAACACAAAAATAATTATAATTTATAATAATTTACATTTAAACTATTTCTTATCATTGTAACAATTTCTAATATTTGCCACGATCATTCATTATTCTACATTAGTACACATCACTATTGTTTCCATAGACTAACCCAGTTAGAGAAAAAAAAAAGTTTGACAGATTTGTAATTTTTCGGATGGTTATTTTTGTAGTTATTTATTTATAGTGAATTATATCGTTTTATTTGTAATATTTATAGAATATCGAAAGAAAAAACTTTGAAATATTGTCTTAGTTTATCAGATTTTTTAAAGTGTTCGTTATAATGCCTGTTTTTTGTCCACAAAGGTTTGTTTACACAACATGAAAGTTCTAAACAAAAGTTCTATAGGTGACAATATACAGTTGCAATGGATTATTATCATTGGTCAAAAATCACGTTAACGAATTTTCAAGCATGTGATTGGTCTATTTTGTTTCGTACGGCTGAGTATCATTTGAATATAAGTGATGTTTTGATCTCTAAAGTAGGGCCTAAAGGTATTAGTGATAATGATAGTTCTCAGTATTCCATATATTAAATATTATGAGTACAGTACAAAGCAAACGGGACCTAAATCAGTTTCTTGTTATTAACTAATTTAAAATATTTACGCGGCTTACTATCGCGTTTATTTTTAATTATTATAATTCAACGTTTCGAAAATTTAACAGCCATTTACTTTTAATTTAGAACATAACTTAAGAACGTAATACTTTAGAATTTCCACTTGATGAAAGTATAGGCACTAAAGGCGTGCGCTTGCTCATCGTTACACTCTACCACTACTTCGGAAAGGCGTATGACGAGAAGAAGACCACAAGAAACTCGTCAATCATAGCCTGTACATGAAAAGAGAATTATTTCTATTGACAAATCGAAAAATGCACACTCCTTTCGTTATACCTAGCTACTTACAATGTGAATATATCTAATATTTTACTTCTAAGTTTCTTTAATACTTTTTTCAGTGGAAGCCAGAACCTGAAGTGCATAAAAGGCCCCATTCGAGGCAAGTAGTCTTGACTCTTAAGCCTCCTCTTGTATCCACTAAAGTTTGTTTTGTTTTCTTGTTTACATCCTTTTCCTCTATTTTCCTCATTGACACTTATATATTAATAATATTCCTAGTAATTTGATATCACTTGAGCAGAATACTAGTGACATACGTACATTTGGTAATAAATTTAGTAGATTTAGTTCTGTACAGTGTAAACTTAGGTTTTTAGTATCGACTGAGATTTTTGGATAATTATCGATTGCGTGTCCACTTACCCAACTCGGTCATGGCCGTTCTGATTGGCTGCTGGTCTTTAATGAGTTAGGCTGAAGGTTTCTGTCTCGATTACCGTCGTTTTCTTACAGTTTTTGTTATAATTGCATTGTGTTAGTAAAGAGCGAAGGGAAGATACGTGTTACCAACAATCGTGGCTAAGGAATCTCTTATGCCTGCCTATCCCATTATCGCAGTGGATGTCAGTCAATCAATAACGTCAGCTGGCCTAATTTGTAACTAAACAAGGACGGGCGTTACACACAAGTTCTTACACGTGGTTAATTGAAGCTCATATTTCCCGGAGGGGCGTATTTTGTTCCAAGCCAAAAATAAAGTTATATGGGAACTGGTATACCTTTGTTTAGGATTGTTTTTTATTTTCTAATATTCTTATAAGTAAATTTTATTGTTTATATTTTTGTACTGACGCTAAACTAGATTTTATTGTGTAGGTCAGAGTGTTTTAAAGGAGTTTTTTATTCGAAAAATAATTAAAGAGATCTACTTTGTAATACAATTACTTAATTATAAAGTTGTACTAGCTACAACATGAGATATTATACCTTAAAAGAAAGAATACCTAACAATATAATTTTAGAAGAAAATAACTAACGACACGTAAAAAATAGGTCAGCAATTCTAATCAGAATTCCGCATAAACGATTTCCGATCTCAATATGATATGTGACGGCTTTTCCTTGAACACGATGGTGCATAAATAGTAGGTTTTATTATGAAAGATTGTTGGTGATGTCTTGCGGAATGATTCTGTTACTCTCAAAGAAAAGGGTGTGCGAAGATTTCGTATTTGATTTCTACATCAAATTTATAATATTACTCACTCTTACTCTTTCTTGTCTAGTCTTTATTTCTCATCTTTATTCGGATTAATTTTATGCTAGTATTGGGGTCTAAAAGTAATTGCGAACATACTTTATGTCAGTGCTTCATCAGTATATACCATCTAACCTGCCTACCACTATTTTTTATTTAAGACAATAAAACAAATACATGTGTATTATCTAATCCCATTAGCAAACCTAACGCTAAATGCTGACTTCATCGACTTACAAATCGTTTAAACTAGGAGTTCATCAACATATAATGGCTAAGTCAGCGGTTCTCAAACTTTTTTTGGCGAAGGAAAAAACGCTAATATAATTTAAAAAACCGATTTATATGTATTTATAATTAGTTGTTTCAGGCGTTACTTTGCGGAAATCCATATTAAATGAAATTAGTTAAAATTATAATTCCCGCTACAACACTCAGTAATTTGTCTCGACGCGTTTCGCCACTTTATATGGTATATTAATAATCATAGTGTTGTGAATGTAATAATTTTAACTAATATTTTCATTTATATGTATTTATTAATAATCATATTGTAATGTAATATTACGTAATATTTATACATATAATTATGTACGTATTACTGTTTTTAAATTTTATGTTGGGATATTTAGATGTAACCTTATAAGAATCTTACTTTGATATTTTTTGTAATATTTTCGCTCTAAGGCTTCGCGGAGCACACTTGAGAATGGCTGGACTAAATTATATTTTATTATAGACCATTCAATTTGTAATAAAACGTATTCGATTGGTTTGTTAATGGACTAGAGATTTGATTATGGTTGCACAAATGTTACTCAATTATTGTTATCTCATGATCAAAATCAAAACTCTTTATTTCGCATAGGGCCTTTAGGCTCTTGCTAATAGTCAGAATCTACGACATTTCGGAAAGGCATATGACGAGAAGAAATCACAAGAAACTCGCCAATCATAGCCTGTACAATATAATGTTAGTAGGTACATTCTGACTAGGTAGGTCTGAGGTTAGGTAGATTTGAGCATTTATATACACAAATAAATTTCATCCTGGCACCTTGTAAATAATTATATTGACAAAAAATATATCATACAATCTTGATTGTCAATTACTGACCAAACAAGTGAATAATACAATATCATGTCTAACTTCTAGGATCATCGTATAGCATAACCAATAATAAACGCGAAAGTAACTCGCATAAAATATTTTAATTCGGTTATGTGACATATTTAAAAAACTAATAATAAATATCCTTAAGTCTAATTGAATTATTTTCGTTATAAATTAACCATTAAATGTTTTAAATTTAATTCAGTACCAAATAAATAATATTTATTACTATAAATACTCGTTTAATCGAATCTTTTTTTTTATTAAATTTATTGTTTGGGACTTTAGTCGTGAACGAAAAATACATGCTCTAAAATTGCTACTATACACATAAACAAAAATTAAACTACTATGCCTTCAATACCTTATATATATATATATATCAATTTACACTAATATGACGCTTCAAAATTGATTCTTGAGAGATAATATTTGACTTAGTTAATATTTAGGCTATGAAACAGCTCATGATTTCTATCACCCTTTAGAATACTTACCTATCTATAAATGCTATACACAGTTTTCAGTGCGAATGTTAAATAATAAAGATTCCAATAAGAAATTTTGATTAGATTATTTGTGGATAACAATAAAAATAAATAAGATAAAATATTACCTTGGCTATTTATTAATTTAAAAAAGTGTCTAATATATATGTCTAGTATAAGTATAATAAAAACAAATGCCAAACTATATTTGATATGACGCGTTGTCTCACGCATCTCATGCATCCAACTAGTAGAAGGACAACCACTGCTACCACGGATGCATGGTACATACCAGTGGGTCACGAGCGCATATTGAGTGGGTTCCAAAATGTAAAATGTATGTGTTAACAGAACAGTCCTATCTATCTATTCTATATAATATCTATTGGAAATTTTTGTCAACTTTGGGAACCACTGGCCTAGTAGATTATTCAATATCGCTCCTATAGTTGATATGATATTGAATATAACTCGTGTAACCGTACGGATTTATACTTGTATATATTCGCTAAATAAATAGTGCGTTTATTTAGTTACACTAAAATGAATATATGTATTACACTGACGTTTCAAAATACGTGGCTTCAAGTTAATGATCCTCCAAACAAACTGTAGACTCACAAACGTTATATATGTAGTCACATAGATCTAAATTTATAAGTTTTAACAATGTCAAGCATTTTCAATGAGAATCTTAATAGAAGGCTTTAAGTTACGATCTATCTTGTGATTAAATAATTTGAATTTAAATATTTGCAATTTGTTAGATCAATCAATTTAGTACCTAATATTATATTATGTTTGACACGTGTTTGAACGTGCAGTCGGATTTAAAAAAAATTGAGATTAGATTGCAATAGAAAAGAAAATTTTAATTAAAATGTTTTTGAAAGAAATCATAACCTTAATTATGAAGTTAAGATAAATCGCAAAGGGTTTTTGATAAGTCTTATTATGTGAATGAAGTTGCAATAAAGACCCGAATTATTTCAATTAACAAAATGGACAAACATAAATGTTTAAAATAAATTGCACAAAATTTATATTTGATTATTCAATTGGAATGCTCGCTGCTCATCTACAAAATAATATAAATTCCAAAAACGCAATTTAAACTGTACCAGAGCTTAACCATATGAACTTTATTTTCATTATTATTATAAATTATTCCACCATATGCACTTTGCAATTTCTGAAATAACTTAAAACCGTTTATGATTTTGTGAACAAAATTTTCAAATTCACTCTCTTTATGAAATGAAATGAAAATAGTGTATTAGCATAGGCACTAAATGCGAGCGCTTGCTCATCGTTAAACTACCGTGACTTCGAAAAGGCGTATAACGAGAAGAAGACCACAAGAAAATCGTAAACTTATAAATATTGAGGGATATTGCGAACAATAGTTTTGACTTTTGTTAAATTATACTTCCAGATGATATAAAAATCCATTTCTTATGTACGAGAGAAGCATATTCATCTCCTCAAACCGGCATAGGCATATCTATCTGAGATAATAGTTGTCTCCATTCAAGGGCCGGACTCTAGCTTAACATCACATGAAGTATGGTCATATATACCAGGCTACTATAAAAACAAATGAACGAGATTTTATATTATTGACTATCTTTGTGACGCAGTGGTCAGAACGCCAATCTATTCTGGACAATTTCCTTTCGAAATTTGTTTTTTTAAATATATATGAATGTACTAGCTGTTGCCCGTTAAGAAGTATTATTATTAATTAGGTATAGTTTTTGCGGCTTTATTTTTGTTTAGCGTGTGTAAAAACGTCTTCATCATAGTAACTCCAATCTTTAATTTCAGTTCAATCAGTCGAAAATCTAATAAGATTTATACAAACTTTCATCCCCTATTTTATACCCTTAGGGGTGGAATTGATCAAAATCCTTTCTTAGCGGATGCCTACGTCATAACATCTACCTGCATGCCAAATTTCAGCGATCCGTCTAGTGGTTCGGGCTGTGCGTTGATAGATCACTATGTCAGTCAGTCACCTTTGAGTTTTATATATTTAGATTAAAAGGGAGGTAGTATTATAAAAGAAGTCGATATTAATTTCGAGTTTAAGTGTGATATATTTTTGTTGTCCTCGTCTTGAACTTTGGAGTCAAAGAGAAAAGAAAGACGAAAATAGAAAGAAAAAAAAACACGTATGAGCTAAATCAATCGAATCACTCCACTTCAATAAAACGACGTAAAATAGCGCTTTGTAAATTACAGCTCACTTCGGCTCTTGTTTGTGAATGAATAAAAGACGAACGCTTAATTCCTTACATTACATTTAGTAGAACGTTGATTTACTAGACTGTTATAGTCAGTGCATTATTCTTTTGTCTCAAAATTGATCTGCGATGTTGTTTTGTTTTTGTTTTTTTACTAGAAACTTCTCAATAAACATACACTTTACCAAATCAATTCTAAATAGTAAATAAATCTGAATAATAATTAACTGATTTGTCTGACATATAACAGTCAGACGAATCAACTAATCGGTCTATTCCAGCATTACATATAGCATTCATGATAGAAAGAGATAGCTAATGTATTGTTTGTTTCATAGTCGAGCAGCTATATGAATTAAGCTAAGGATTTTTTCTTATTTTTCCTGTATATTTATTTATTCTCCGATTTAACAATAAAAATATACGATATTAATGACCTCTGAATAAAGGTGTTAATAAAATCGAATTGTTCTCGTGTGAATAGGCCGCTCTTCATTAATTTGTTTATTGGGTCGTACAGTATTCCGTATGGAACTAATTGTACCCGAGGTAATTGGGAAAATGAACGCAGATATTGGAAATAATTACCTATTCAATAGTTAATAAAAACACCCTTTTACTAAAAGTGAGGAACATATTATAATATACTGTATGGAATAATTGCCACTAACGCATATATGTAGATCAGTGATTTTCAACCACTGTGCTATGAAATTCTAAAAGTGTGCCGTCAAATTTTAGATATATAAAAGTTAACCCAACACTAAGCTAAATAAGTTATTGTAAAATAAACTTTATGTTAAACCGCAATGCTCATTTTAATGCCATAATATAATGCTTAGTGACCTGAAACTGTAAAACTAGGTATCTTATAGGGTAGAACTGTAGGCGGCATTCTTTTATGTCACGACGCCTCCGCGAGAACAAATTCAAATGTTTCTTGTATATAATGTTTTAGATTCAAATCCGGTCACGCGTTCTGTATTTATTTTTGTATGTTTTTTTTATTGATATCCCAGCATATGACCACACTCCGCCTGATGTTAAGCTAGAGTGCGGTTCATGAGCATAGACAACTGTTACCACATACAGATGTCCGCGCGCAACAGTCGACTCCACTATGCCTTGAGGAGACGAATGTGCTCTGTCTAAATTAACAGGGCACACTCCTCCCGTTATCCCGGCTACTTCCAAGCTGATCCCGAAACGCGACTAGGTCACTTCACGGGTGTTCCGCTTGAAAGTGGTGGTACTTCCCCAGGACGGCGTACTGGGCTAATGCCATCATCAGTCTGCCTACCACTCTTAAGTAAACATTTATTCATTTTAAATTTGAATGTTTGGAATATAACGACTATTCCAATCTATTTGTGGAAATGACTGTTACACTAATTGTCTTCGCATATCATAGATGTCGTTGACAGAAAAGAGGTTTCGGCGGCGATGTTAATAGTAGGTATATATTTATAAATAAAACTGTAAATTTGAATTTGGAATGAAAGAAAAGAGGAACGCGAGGGACGTGCGAATGAGGACTTGGATGTTGGTTGCGAATGGGGACGGATGTGTGTGCAGATTATAAGAGATTAGTAATATAGTGTAAATACAATTTTAAGAGTTTTCATTTGATACAGTCCATTTGTTCTATTGGCTACAATAGGGTATATAGAAAAAAGATTCGGTGTATACCTATTTGGTTATGGTATGTTATGTTAGGTTATATACAGCACTTAGCAATATATAGTACCTACATTATTTAAATGCTCAAAGTGCAATTATAGTAGACAAATTCACTGTCCATTTAGACTTAGTCTTTTAAGTATAGAGATAGGTTTACATTACATTTTTCTACACATACTAAGAAATTCCTATTTTATACTTTTCATTTTAAAGTGTTTGTAGCTGGAAAATCTTAGCTTGATAATAACATGTTTTTTTTACATATCGCTTTTCCTCCCAGGATTTTCCTTGTCGTTTTTCTATTCGATAATTATATATAAAGTTAAAACTGAGATATCCTTAAAAATATACATATATAATGTTTTTGTGAACAATATTTTTAATTTTTTGCTTATATGAAAAAAAAAGTCGATTTAATTTGATAATATGCTTTTTTGACTCCAGTCTAGTATGGAAAATTTATGTGTTCTAGTAAACAATATGACGAATTTTTGAAAATTTCTTTAAAAATTTCAAATTGCCATAATAATTTTGACTACTTATAAAGAAGAATAATAAATGTACCATGAAAGAAAAAGTTACCATACCGTAAAATTAGAAGAAGAAGAAGAAGAAGGTAACAAAAAGTAATTTAAAAATTTTTATGTTACGTACTATAGCTGTTTATAAGGATTAATCATTACACGTAATAAACACGATAGTGAATCCATAGTCATTTTAATTAATCAAACTGGACTAACGAATAACTTAGAATAAAAAAAATATTGTATAAAATTTATTCAAGAGAGAATGTCTGTTAGGTACAAAAATAAACAACTTAAATACCATAAAAAATATTTTTGCTTTGACATACAAAATAATGACATGTTTTAGAAAATTCAAATAAAAAACAAAAGAAATCTACAAGAAAAAATGACATGCGTTTAGTAACATAGCGATGTCAATCCAATTAAAACACAATCTAAATATACTCCGCTTGAAATATAAACTAAAAAAACGTATAAATATTATACATACACTTAAATAATAATAATATATGTAACCAGTGTATCAGGACTAAGGATATCACAAGCTATAATATAACACTCAAAACCAAAACAAATATCTACTTTTGAATAATATAATATTTATAACATATGCAATGAATATTTTTGCGATTGAAAATCGAACCTGGAAATAATAGTTAGTATAGCTAATTAATAATTAAATACTTAAATTTTTAATTAGATATAGAGCAACAAATAATAATATGTATGCATAAAAAAATAACTAAACAATTAATGTCTTAATGTAATTGAATAACGTATTTATAATTATGTAAATTATTACAATTTTTATACGTTTATCTGTAGTTTTATAGATGTTATTTGGTGTGCCCTAACAATTGTTTTGATATTTTTGTATTATACTACGACATACAATAAAAATTTTAAATTTGTATAAAAGCCGGAAACCGATCTCATTAATTTTAATTTCCGAAAGAAATATACATATATCCTTTAAGAATTTATTTAGATTTATAAAATACATAGATAATAAATTTTATTATTGATTTTGTTAGATTAAACCGGTTTATTGTAGTTTATTGAAGTATACATGGAGATAGTTCTGCTCGTACTTGAGGTGACAGATTGTTGATCACGTACGTACAGACATACGTACATTATTGTGTATTTACAATAATAATTATTATTACGATTATTGCCGCGGTATACATTTTTATTTTGCTGTAAATTTAGTATTTATTTATTTAAAAAACATAGATAATTAATTCAAATATAGAATAACTATTGAAAGAAATATAAAATTCTGTTTTTAAAATCAAAAACTCACCTTAACCCGAAACACTGCACAAAAATAAACTTCGATAAAACTAAAACGAAATGTCGAACACAAAATTCACAAATAAACTTTTAAATAATATTCGATTGTACAAAAGTGTCGCGCGAGAAGTCGTAGAATGCGCGTCAGGTCCGTGTTATCGTGATGCTCTCCAAACTCAGACTGGGCTACTTCGCGCCATCATTCCTACTCGAAAACCGATACAATTATTTATTTATTATTTAAAAATATATCGCTTTCTTAAAACAATTGAAAATAGTCATCATAACGTTTACAGAAATATATAAAGACAAAAATAAATAATAAAAAAAATAATACTGAAATGGGAATTTTTTTTTGTGTTTTCAGGTCTGCATAGTTAACAAATTTCTTTCGCTACCAAAATATTAATAACCACAAATATATAAAAGGATAAAATTACAATAAAAAATTTTGAAGTTTCCTCTATACAATTTTTTTTGGTCATTAATATCTAATTTTTCTTATATGAAAATTAATTCTCATATAATACATGTATCGGTTCCAGGTATAGTTCATTAATTAATGAAAGTGTTCGAGTATTTATTATTATTATAGCTATTATAATAATAAACATAATATTATATGTTAGTTATCTCCGAATCAAATTCTAGCTTAACTTTAGACACATACATTTGTTAAAATTTCAAAAAAAGCTTTCGGGATCAGTTTGTAGCCGGGATAACGAGAGGAGGGCTGCAATTTGGACAGAGCACATTCGTCTCCTCAAGCCGGCATAGTGGAGTCGACTGTTGCACGCAGACATCTGTCTATGCTCATGGACCGCACTCTAGCTTAACATCAGGCGGAGGTCATATGCTGGGCAATAAAAATAAAAAGCTGTAAAAATTAGTGACTCTTTTCATCTAATTTCATACAAATGAGGTCGTTATATAAATGTCTAGTATGTTTCCCATCAGAGAATATTATGAAATGTTGATGTTTCAACTGTTTAAACGAACATTAATTAGTTGAAAGAGTTTTGAAGGAATACATCCGGAGTGACAGTCGTATCTTTCACAATGACCCGTTTTTGTGTTTATTAATGTTTATGTTTTAGAAGTTCTTTTATACTATCCCTTACTAATATAAATGTGAAAGTGAGTTTGTTTGTTACGTTTTCACGCAATAACTACTTAACCGATCATGATGAAACTTTGTACACATAGTTTTGGAGGTTCCAGAAGTAACATAGGTAGTTTTATACATAGCTAAGAACGGATTTTGCGACAGATGTGTGATAGGCATTGTCTATTGACTGAAATATGAAACATCATTAAACTTCATAGTACTTTATATCTTCATTATTACGCTCGTATTTTAATATTTTTTATCAAATTTATATTTATATTTATAAATAACTTGTTTGAACAATTCGATGTCTAAGCCTAATTTTGGCGGTCTAACGTGCTGTCAGTTTTTCATTTGTTTTTCAATTGTTTTTTTTTAAAAGAAATTTTCAGAATATTCGAATGGAAATGTTGTGTTTGGTGATTTAAACTTTATTTACGGTTTTTTTGACATGAGGATTTAGGTATGAATTAAAATTTTATAATTTCTTATTGAATACTCGATAGTGGCAGAATTGTCTTTAATAGATATCTGAGGCCACTAATAAAAGAAAAAGAAGAAATATTACGTTTTTAGTTTTAAGTTCACATTTGTAATTCATATCTTTCTTTCCTAAAATATAAGTAATAAAGTGAAGGAGTAAAGAGGTTTATAATTTATTAGGACACGCACATTAACTAGTAATATAAAAATGAAGCTCATTAAATCTATTATTTTGAAGCAAATCTTTTAAAAAGTCAACTGAATAGTGATATAGTAAAATTTAGTTAATTATAAAAATATAAAACATGAATACGAATCACTTATTTTATTTACTTTTAAAATTAATATTACATATAAAATTATTCATTCTTAACACTAGATTTACCAGACCAGTCAAAATGACTGGTCTTGCAAGATCAAATTAAAATTCCTACTGCGTGTAACATTTTCTTTAATTCTTCTAATCTTCTTTAATTTATAACAGAAGAATTGGTTTTATGAATTTTATATTATTTTATATATATATTTGCAACAAATATATACTTTTTTGGTTTTGGTAGAAATAGGTACAGTAATGCCCCGCTTTACGCGAGGGATACGTTCCCGAAAAAACTGAAATTCCCGCGACCATAGAGAAATTGATGACTACATTATGTTTATACGCACTCTTTCGCATAATGCGGGGCAATTGAGCGCGAAACCGCGTATAACGGGGTCGCTTAAAGCGGGGTATTACTGTATATTTAAGCTGGTAAATTTAGTGTTAATATGTGTTTTACAAACATTTGTCTGCCAGGTCGCGTACTGAAGCATCTAGTCGTGTTCATGTTAGTTCGTATCTATGAAAATCTTGCTCCTCGAGTCGGGATAAATTAATATGAATTGTGAAATTAAGGATATTTATACACTTATTGTAACTTTAACCTCTAGTAAGGTACGAACTTAAATATATCGAAAATGCGCTGCAAATAATGCAACTATCAATTGTTTTTCAAAATGATAAAAAAGAGTAAATCTAATAGTTTATCAAACTGATTTTAATCTTATCAAATTCGTTATCGGCATTTATTCAATGTATTCATTTATTCATTGATTCAAAGACATGTATATATAGTCATAGACCAACAAAAAACAACTTTTATTCTAGTTGTTTTTAAATATGGAAGGGAATTGGACTACAAAATGGTCTTGAAACACTGGCGTATGCGCAGATTCAGTTGAGTGGTGTCCAGTAGAAGGGTACAGATATATACATATACCAGCTATATGACAATAAAGATGATTTGTGTTATATTTATTTATTTGTTTCCTTAAAAATAATATTACATAATATAGTTTTCGATGGTCCCACACTAGGCATTGCCTATCACGTGGGACCCAAAAAAACTATACCAATTATTCCAGTCTATCTGTTTATAAAAGTTTGTGATCCAAGTATATTAGAGTTTTGCAATCAGCTTGGAAGTAGTCGGATATAACGAGATTCCTAGTTAATAATGGCTGTTCGTCGGCATTTGCCTTTTTAAGCTGGCATAGTGCAAGCGACTGGTAGACCTCATGGAGCGCCTGACTAAAGTGGAGTGTAATCACATACCAAGGTTTTATTGTAACGCTTCAGTAAGACCAACGTTGTATTTATGTTTATTTTCATTAAAAACACTTTCAACATTTTATTATTTATTATCAAAGTAATAAATTTATTCACGACTCAAAATAAATATTGAAAAACATTGCAATAAAAAATATTTATAATTTTACGATATCGACACGCCAATTTTGTTTGCGCACCAAAAATAACATCAATCAGTTGTGGTTTTATTTAGTTTTTACATAACTTTTATAAAATACAATTTTTAAAGAGATATGTTTCGGGATCCGATTGGATTGGACTAGAAGCATTCCTAACGTCCTTGCTTGAGAAAAAGAATAAATGTGGTCCCCGACCTTGGTCTTGTCACTGTGAGGTCACATTTCATACTCTCTGCCCACCCCTGAAAGTGTTTAAACAAAACATAACAAACTTATTGTTTTTAAAATTAATAATAAATAGATAGAGGAATAAAATATTTTCCGCTTCTCATATAAAAGTTTTACACAGCTCTTAAATAAAATAGTACCTAATAAATACGTTAGTACGAAATATTTACGTCGTACATTGAAGTTTTTGTTTAATAACATAAAAGAGAACAAATTTGAAGCGGTCAATGTAAACGCAACTCGTTAACAATAACAATATAAGGAATTTTGCGATAATTTTCATGTATTATTAAACGTTGATGAGGGCTTTAAGGGTACGTTTTCATAAAAGGGACTTTACGGACGAACTGTCCCTTTTACAATAGAAACAAAATTACGTTAACGAATTTATGAATAAAATTGTTTGGATCATTTAAGTAATTAGATTTTTGGATTTTGGATGAACGCTGCTCCTTCACATCTACTTTATGTATTTTAAATATGAAACTTGTTGCTTTGTTACATGCATAATAGCTCGTCATGAAAGAATAGAGTTAAAAGCTATGCCATAATTATTCCACGTATAAAGTTCTAACCTCAAACTAGTATACACTATGCCAACACTAACATTTAACAGCAAGACTCTAAACAAACATTAAAAAAAAAATATCATACTTATAACACATTAATAAATATAATTGGTTGTTTCAGGCGTTACTTTGCGGAAATCCATATTACAAGAAATTATTTAAAATTATTTTTTGTTTATAATTCCCGAAGTCGTCGAAGCGAAGCAGAAGCGACCACACGTATCCTGATGATGCCACGTGAAGTGGCGAATGTTGTAGCGGGAATTATAAGCAAAATAATTTTACATTAATAAATATTTTATATAATATTTATATTCGAATATATTTGTTATCCATTTGTCATTTGTTTCTTAATTACTTTACTGTCTTATGTTTACTATATCTGTAACTTTTTTTTATATAAACTACGTTCTACTTGATATAAAATCGATAGTGATCGTAGGAGAAAGACAATTACTGCCACAAATTCTGTTTAATTTACCTTTTGCTGCTAATAATATTCCAAGCAACAAACCGCTATGTCGCGTGTGTTTTTAATATAAAGACATTTCAGATAAATAATTATCGAGATAACTTCTATATTATTTTGTACTTTCTCTCTCTGTATTTTGTGTGTGACCGTAAATTTATGTTTATTACATATTTATAAATTGTGTATGTATCTATTTGTAACTTATAGCGTATTCCATACCAGATACGGACACTAGAACCATATTAAAAATCATCTGCTTACCCATACAATAGTACAAGAATAATTTTAATAGTATAGGTATAAGAGTTGCAACCACCTGTTGGTGGAGTTTCAGGATTATTACGTAAAAGTTATACGCTACAATGTATACGATGCAACGTAGTTCCAAACGCTGCAACTAGATGGCGTATATTCTGGATTAATTAATATTAATATAGAGGTGTATATTTAAAAGAGATATTCTTTGAGATTCCTAAACAAAATTATCAGTCTGAATTGATAAAGTATTTTTGTGTTTATTGATACAATCTTTAGTGCAGAGTAGTACCTAACCTAAAAGTCAATCAAATTGTAAACAAGAAAAATCGAACAATGAGTGCGTTGATCAGCGAGATATTAAATTTAAAATGGGAGAAATCACGCTGCAGATCTCAAGCTTTTTACGTGTCATTCAAGAAAACAACATTGCAATGAAGCTATCCATTTAATAAGTAATTAATTTCTAAATGAGGTTACGCACATAATTAAATAATAACATTAATATAGACTTTATTTTTAATATACGTAGGTAGTCCTTACGTAGGTTGTACAAAATATAGGTATATTTTAACAGTTGAAATGGCTTTCTGTTGTTCTTTTATACCGACGCTTGAAAGAGAAAATAACGTAAGTAGAAATGACATACATTTCTACTTTTGTATGAGTGGTTAAAAATGCTACTTGGTAGTAAGTCCGCGTTGTAGGTATATGTACATACGCAGAGTCTTCTATTAAAGCTCGTTTACATCTATCTGTATTTAAAGCAAATCTATTCCAACGATTATTTTTTTTCAATTTCAAAATGTTACTTATGACCTTAAGCGTTTTAGGTCACGATTAGTTTGTTGTGTGTAGTGGACATGTCCAAGCCAAAATCGATGTAAAGAGAACATGTATTTTTTCAATCCATTAATAATTTCAATTCAAAAACAGTGGTATTTCGATACGATTTATATTGATACTTTATTTAAGATTAGTGTAAGATAAAACATATCTGTTTTTACAAGAAATAAACAAAACTATTTAGAGGGGGAATTGTCGTACTTTATGCTACAAGAAAACTCAAATTCATATTCATTTATTTGCCATAAACATAGTTCTTAAAGTAATGTTAGTAGTATCACATATTTTACACATTGGATATGTCATGCAAATAAAAATTTACTATGTCAACCTTAAATGCTAAATAATGTCAAATTATACTACGAAATGTCAGTCCTAAATTCTTCATTGAATAATAGCACTTATTTATTGGAAATACATTGAGATTATTTTCTTAAGAAGTACAAGGGTAGTCTCTTACGACCCTTAGAAAGTAAATATAGTGAAGTGACTTGTATTCATCGAATAGTACAATATAGTACATTATGTAATAAACCATAGAGCAATGTATATGGGTGTAATCTCTCCTATGCTGGCCTGTCATAGCAATGAACACGTTCCTCCCGAAGCCGCCCACTCCAGTCGTCCTACTCCAAACTAACTAAAACATTTAGGTCACCTAATAGGCGGTATTATCCCGGGACTAATAAACATTCAAACTATCAACTATTCTTAAATGTCGCGTTCCTATTTAAATATATGTTTTTAATTAACCGCTAATGTATAATTCAAACGTTCAGAAAGCGTAGTTTAATAAGGTCATATGTAGTTTGTTGGGATTCAGTTTCATGTGATTGTTTGCTGGTGGAAGTTTATGTTATTTTAAACGTGCGGTGTTGCGGTCGTTAGCAATGCATTGTAACGTCTATCAAAGCGATTCAAAAGTACGCTATTTTGCTTTTAATTTTATGTACTACAATATTTAACTTCTACTGCCTCTATACGTGCATTGGTTAATTAGGTTGCTACGTAGAGATCTCAGGTTAGATTCTTATTTTCGATACTTGCATAAACTATTCCTTTTATTTATTTAAAACTTATTTTAACCTTCTGGACAATTTGCTCATAATGAGGCACGTATGTTGAACACGAGGCAAAATATTGTCCATTTGTATGTAACTTTATAAAACTCATCAGCAACTAAGCTAAGGTAGATAGATATACATATAACCTTCAAGGCCCTTAATAAAGGGGTTTCTTTATGGCATATATGTACTTTCATTTCGTGTAGCGTCAACTTAGTACTACTATCTTAGTACCGTTCCTTAATTCCCCGTGGTGCTAATGGTATTTAATATATTATAACGTCTGCATTGGATAACGCATTAGTGTACTATGCAGAGATCCCAAGTAAAAATATTTAAAACAAAAGGCTTGTTTCATCTCAATAAGCATAATCCAATTGTAATATTACGTTAGTTAGAAAAGCCAAAAGAACTAATAATAATTGAAAGTTGTAAGAGCAAATGGTTGTAACCCGCAAAATAAATGAAAACGGGTACCCAAATATAATATCACGACCTCCTGCCGACATATATTATGAGCAGTTAAGGCACATATTGCATATTAAATGTAATCTGCTAATTTAGAATAGTAAAATTATTTATGGACCACTTCGTTGCAACAATGTTGTTAATTTTATGACCGACAACAAGAGAATTGTGATTTTACTTCATGTATGTATTCACGGATTATGTTAAATGTTAAATGCACATTGCAATAGAATGCATTACTATGTATTTTAGACAGATATTATCACTACTCCAAAAAATTGATTTGCCACAGTATTACGACTAAGGATACATATACCTAATTAGTTGTTGTCTAAGGATACCTTTAAGTATATGTTCTTAGGGAAAAATAGGTGGGGGATAATGAGATGAGTTTGCCCTGAAAACACGTGGGCAAATATTAGTTTGTGCTGTCTTTCTGGCTTAACATTGGCTAATTACAATTCTATTAACTATGTTTCTATAATAGTTTATCTTAAAGCTGAATAGTGAACCTAAGGCATTCTCATCCTCCATATCTTTCAATCCACTTAGCTTCAAATGCGAATTGATATATGCCTTACTAGATTCTAAGGGAAACAGTTCCTTCACGACATTTAATAATTAATACTAAAGGAAACGCAGCTATTCTTCTACTCTCTTCTCTTCCTCGTCAGGGCATTCCGAGGGAATATTCATGGTTTATATTATAACATAAATTGTTGTGTGTTCAGGTAATACCGGTTATATGTATCATGTTTTTATTTATTTATTTATTAAATATGAATGCATACATTTTATTTGTTCGTTTAAAATTAATTGTTCATATTTGGAAATCATTTTGGTAGCATATACGTATTCTGTCTAAACTGTAGATCATTTTATCTTTATATTTGTATCTTTGTATGTCTCTGTTTTTCCTCTCATAAAATAGTATCAGATAAAATCGGCCGCCACGTCTGTCTGTCTGTCTGTCTGTCTGAACGTGGTAATCTCAGAAACTAATATATGGATTTTCATTTGGTTTTTAGTAATAATTTGGTTGATTGAAGAAATGTTTAGGTTTATTATTGTTGAAGGTTTTCCATGAATTACTTGAATGCCGGGATAGTGAAAGTCATATTTTTAATGAATATTTTTCATTGTTAATAAAAAAAAACTCATGTTATACTAATATATAAACATAAAATTTAGATTACCTACATTTTCTGGTTTGTAAACTGAAATTCTGAGAATTAAAATAGAAATCAAAACCGCTACAAATTCCTTTTAAATAGTTCAAAAACATTTAATTAAAAATTAACAATTAAATCGATTAGGTACGAAACATGTTTACGTTACCGCGATATAACAAAAATATGTTTGCGCTTCGAAGTTATGCCAAGGCTGCGAAGAGAGGGGAGCATCATTGTAGAAGACTTCGACGTGACCCGGAAACTATTCAAAATATGGAAGAACTTTTATTTTCTACTTCTTCCTAATGAAGTAAACGAATCTAATAAATACATTTAATTTTTTTTATGCGGTTTACACGTTTTAATTAGTTTTATAATAAATCGCATCTAAATGCAATACTTGATAAGGCAATACCGCTACTAAGACACTCAAGTATAATTGAAAGTGAAGGTAGTAATCACTATTGTTCGTTTACTACTATTAAAAAATGTTAATCAATCACTAGAAAAAGTCCACTTCGTTCGTAATTTTGTAATTGATTACCTTGTATTTGATATTCGAAAATTTGTATTACACTTTTTTTTATTTTTTTTATTGATAGTCCACCATATGACCACACTCCGCCTGATGCTAAGCTAGAGTGTGGTCCATGAGCATCGACAACTGTTACCACAGACAGATGTCTGCACGCAACAGTCGACTCCACTATGCCGGCTTGAGGAGACGAATGTGCTCTGTCCAAATTGACAGGGCCCACTCCTCTCGTTATCCCGGCTACTTCCAAGCTGATCCCGAAACGCGACTAGGTCACTTCACGGGTGTTCTGCTTGAAAGTGGTGGTCTTGAAAGGACGGCATACTGGGCTAACGCCATCATCAGTCTGCCTACCACTCTTAAACCACACTAAAATATATACTATTAAAAAAAATTCAATTCCATATTTAAATCCATTTTGAATCATAATTTAGTAGTTTTAAGTCAACATACATTTTTACAAATTTAAATAAAGCTAAGTGTAAAAAGTCTGGAGTTGTAAATGGATGTTGACTGTACAAGCAAAATACATTAGATACCAAGAGGAGTCTCTCTGGAAAAAAAATTAACACCGACCTTGACCTGTGTTTTATAAGATAATATAACGAAAACAGAATAAATAATATTGAAAAGTAAACTCCACAAGAATTCACTTTCGATAATTATCCCTCATTTTACTTAAATTCTATGATTCCTTTCAACAAATAGAAAGATTAAATAAATTGTAATATAGTTGGATGTAGTAAGTGATAGGTCCCACGTGACAGTCATTGCCTAGTCTGGGACCATCGAAAATCATACTGTTACTTTATTTTAATAATAAATAAATAAAAGAAATAACATCCAAAATAATCATTACAAAGAAAACATACAAATGTTTTGATTTAAAATATAATAAACCTATAACAATTTAACAAAATTTTCTTCTCTTTAGAAATCTTTTAAAAACCTACAGTAATGTTTATTCTTACATTTAAATTGTCTTACTAGAGAAGCCAAGACTTTATATCATCGTTTATGTAATATTTATTTTTATAATCAAACTCTTTTGATATTTATTAAATTTTTTTTTCAACTGTCGACGAAGAGTCGGCTCTTAGTTCTTGGGAAAAAACATCGTGCAGAGAGAATGCCGATTTGAAAGCGAGCAGGACGTTCAGTCTCTCTGAAACGTTCTGGCAATCCGGCCGCCCGCTACACTTCGCCATAAAAAGTACATCTCAATCGGAACAAACTTAAATACTCGACGTATAAGGGGAATTTATATATAATATAATATATTGTGAACAACAACGAACTATTACTTTAAGCAGTAAAATAAGGGAAAATTATTACTCGTTTTTTATTTAAAGTTTTTATCTTAGAATAGTAAATAGTGGCATTAAAAAGTTTGTTAAAAAGTAATATTGAGGACGTTGAACTGAATAAGAAACTCAAGTTTTAAAACGATATAAAAGGACTATTTTTTACGACTTTTCTAAAGGTAAGAATTAATCATAGGTATATAAAAAAAATTATCTAGATGTGTTATATCAAATTAGACAATATTTTCTTTTGATATTTTCTAGATTCATTTTTAATTAATATTTAAGGAAAATTTAAACAATTAATACGTTAGTTGAAATTTTTTGATTGTCGATTAGTTATTAACTAACTGCATAATAAACGTAAGTGGCAATCCTTGCAAAGACGTCAATATCTTTTTATTTTAGAAGAAACATCGTATATTAGAATAATAATAATAAATTAATAGAAATATTATTACATATATCCCTACTAATATTATAAATGTGAATGTGAGTTTGTTTGTTACGTTTTCACGCAACAACTACTTAACCGATCATCATGAAACTTTGTACACATATTTTTGAAGGTACTAGAAGTAACTTAGGATACTTTTTATTAAAAAATATATATTATTTTTTACTATAGTTTCCGAATGACTATAGTTTCAGCTGTTTGGAATCATATTGATTAATTTCTATTGAAATGATCTCTGATACTTATTTAATGACTTAAATGCGAGCAAAGCCGCGAGGAAAAGCTAGTAGAATTATATAAAATTAAAATGTACCTAAACCAAATCGACAAAAAAAAAACAAACTGCCAACTGCTAATTTCTTTGTTGCCAACTATAAAGATTAATAATAATATTTATTTTAAACAACATTGTATAATGTAAGACGAAAATTCCAAAGTAAATAAAATTAAATTAAATACATGAAAATACAACAAACATGACGCTTGCGCAAGTCATTTTTATGACATCTAGAATTACAAATATAGATAACAACTTTTTCAGCATTATGCTACTTTTTATTAATTTAAATAATAAACAAACGTTTTCATTGTTGTGCCACGTAACTCGACGTGTGTACATGATTTTGTGAAATAAACAAAATAGTAGGTACAGACAGTATCAATAAAATTGGTTCGGAGTCTTGAGTACAAGCTTTATATTACAGTAAGAACCGGATTTTTTACTTAATGTAAAAATAGGGTTAGGGTTTAGCATCGTGTCACAAGAATTTTGAACTTCATTAATTTCTAATACAAGTGATTTTATACCAAATACCTAAACATCATTGACACTTCTTAAACTTGAAAACTTATTGCTAAAATTTTTAAAATTCTGAATAATGAACAAAACAACACATTGAATACAATTTATTAAGTGACAAGTTTATGAATTTTCTTTTAAAGATTGTGTAAAATAGTGAAATTATATGAAAAATTAGTTTATTACAGTTCATTGTAGTGTTTTATATCTAAATAGTGGTACAAAATTACGTAAAACATTCATTATTCGGAATTTTAGAAGTTTTAGCAATCAATTTTCAAGTTTTAGAAGTGGTAATGATGTTTATTTGGTATAGAAATTAATGCAGTACAAAATTCATGTGACACGATGCCAAACCGTGACATTTTTTGATAGCAAAAAAATAAACAAAAAATAGCCTACCATTTATTTTAGGAAAATCCATTCGCCGGTCTTTTTGGCGAGCGAAGACATCTATTACTTTCTTGTGAAAATCATTTTTAAATCCCCGCGGCGCGACAAACGATAACGTCGTCGCTCCAGATTACTATAGAATCTTTTGTTGCACGCGTCGGCATGTTTCTCTTTCGCACTCATTGAATACAATGCTAGGAATCGTACTAAACTTCGATTCATAGGAGCGCAATCGCTGGCGCTTTACTCGTTACAACTTGACGCCAAATATACGCGTAGATATAGGTAATATAATATACTATTGTATAGGCACAGTAGAATAGAATGAATGTAATGTAAGGATAGTATGTATTATGAAGAAATATAGATTACTTCTGTAATTTTCGTGGGAGTGCACTGCACCAGCGCTCTTTAGGACGAGCCGCCAGTGGTAGATACTATAACGTTATTGGTAACATATTAAGATAAAAGGTTTGGTAATTAAATTAAATAAAAATCACGAACAAAGGCTACAAATGTTTGAGTAAACGTAAAGTCGTTTTGTTGAAGATATATGTTTACATTTCTCGACACGGCGCGTCTATTATATTGTTTGGTCAACGAAAACGCTTGCTCATGATTGGATTGCGTGTGTCTGGAAAGAATATTAGTATACTATAAATATAAGCGTCTATAATGAATAATATTCTATAGAAAATGTACGGCACAAAGTTATATAAAGTTTTATCTACGACATGAAATGAAATGAAAATAGTTTATTAGCATAGGCACTAAAGACGTGCGCTTGCTCATCGTTAGACTACTCTACAGTGGCTTCAGAAAGGCGTATGACGGGAAGAAGACCACAAGAAACTCGTCAATCATAGCATGTACATGATATAATTAACAAAAAGGACTGAATTTTAATTCAGAAAAAAAAGTAAATAACAATCCATAAATCATAGACCACAAAACAATAATTTTTCATTCATATAAATTAGGTTTTTTTCATAGACATACAATGCCTTGATCTCAAACTAAGGCCAACACGAGCGCATAATAACCTCAGACAAATGTATGATTAAAACTTTAAAAAAAAAACTTTTTAATAGTGAAAATGTCCCTTACTAGTATTTTATACTTTGATTTACATTGGAGATTGTAGCTTCACCAAATCGGTACAGTGGAAGTGACTTCTATCTACAGACCAATTTTTAACTTAATATTGCACAGAAATTCAAGTACCTATATTACCTATTCCATAATAAGTGATCTCATATCAAGTAAGCCATTAATATCTTGATCCTGAAAGTTATCTTATCTATACAAAATGAGGATTAACTCATATATTTCTAGGAAACTTTACTCATATTGAAAAGACGATGAGAGAGTTAAGGACGCGTGTTATGAAACTGACAGATGCACGCATTGGTGCTCAACCATCGCGATTATCGACTCTTACGTGATTGCCGGTCATTGATGCAGCCCATTGAAGTGATTGGAGCGCTTTATAAAGTGATTATAATCATTAAGTGACGAGTTTCTTGTGGTCTTCCCGAAGTCATGGTAGAGTTTAGCTTTAGTGCCCATGCTAATTAACGATTTTCATTTCATTAAAACAATAAAGCCACTAGGCTTTTCCTTACCTAAGAAACATTAACTAATCATAAGTTTGGATAAATTAATTGATTGTTTTTAATTTAAAGCAAAGTTTTCCGCAATAATTAAACGAAAAACAAATGAAGAGTCCTGTCTCAAATTGATAGTTCCCTTTCGCATTAATCCTTGTTTTTTGGCACCAAATCCCAGACAGCAATAACCCCGAACATTTAGCAATGTAGTGTAACAATAAGCAAACAGAATGTTCTAAATCAAGATAAATTACATTACATACATAAACAAGTGGAAAAATTCAAGCTCATGTCCGCACGAAACGCAAAATATACATAAAAATATTTACTTATTCATGAAACGTCTCGGATAATTTTAGCACTACGGCGACTTTATCTATTACGAACATAATTTCCATATTTGTAATTTCCCTTCATTATATAAAATGCAATGTACCGTTACACAATAAGAAATTATGTTATTTCTTATAAAGTTTATGCTAAATTTAGACGTTAAATAAAGTTAATATTAGTTTCTTTCTGAGAAACAACTGAATTAGATTTATTATTTATTTAATTATTGGTGTCTAACTAGATTTATTAGAACTAAACTGTGATTCTAAATTATGCATTCACTGCATCACATTACACCTACTAACAATAATATTTCACTTTTTATAACATTTTAAGCTGTTGCTATGTAAACATCAAAACAAATGAATAAATATTTAATATTATATTACTTACATATATTCATAACATTTTATGAAAACATCTAAATGGTATGTAGCAATTTGTTCGAGCTCTCTTAAGTACGTCATTATATATAGTTTATTTTGCATTGAAAGAAATAAATAAATAAATATATACGTTTTTATTATTAGAGATGTCAAACGAAATCTGTGTAATGCAATCCAGTGTGTCAATCAAATAATAATAACAAATACTATATATTTAATACTTATTTGACTAATTTAATAAAAAAATAGTTACAAATAAATTGAATTTAGAATCAGAATTCAAAACTGTATAGAATCCCCATATATGTCAAACATTAACACAAAGGTAATTAGGAACATTGTCCCGTATCATTAATATGGCACGCGGTCCAATTCACTTTCAATAATATTGTCCCACAAATATTAACAATTGAAATGAATAATCATTTTGATAAATTCTACATTTAATTAAGTGTCACATAACATAAAAGGCAACATGTTAATCAAAATTACTATTCGACATTTTTGACAGAAGTATAAATATGCCACTAAATTTAACTGTTTAATAAGTGGAATTATTTAGGCTTGACTTTAGTTGAGGACCGGCCGCGGCCGTTATTGCTTGTCTTTTTTTTTTAAATTGGCACAATTAAAAAAAAAACAAAAGATTTTTCATTTTTACCATTAGTAATTTCTGGGGTCCTCAACTAAAGCGTTACTATTGTTTAAATAATTGTAGATATACAACGCGAATTAGAAGTGCTCAAAACTAATTTCAAGCTAGCTTTTACTAGCCGTACTAATACCATTATCAGTATCTACAGGTGTTTTATTTAATACCTGTAGTAAATCAGTGTTTGTACTTTGTAATATTGACAATCCCTATTAATATTATAAATGTGAATGTGAGTTTGTTTGTTACGTTTTCACGCAACAACTACTTAACCGATCACCATGAAACTTTGTACACATATTTTTGGAGGTACTAGAAGTAACATAGGATACTTTTTATTTAAATCTCTGATACTTGTTTAATGCGAGCGAAGCCGCGGGTAAAAGCTAGTATGGTATAAATAAAATAAATAAATAAAAATCTCCTTATAAAATAGTACAATGTCGAGCTTATTGGCATTTGGTATTTTATCAGTCCTCTAATTTGCTAACTACTAAAGACGTGGTCATGGAGTCTCAGTAAGATAAAAAATTTAGATATTTGTATTCTGGTACCAAGAACACATGAAAGTGGGGAGGCGAAGTTATGACAAAATTACACTAAATTCCATTCTCTACAAAGGAATATTACAAAAATATATTACAAAGAAAGTATTGAAGAAATTGCTTTCATTTCGTTCAAAGGTTTATGGTGTATAGTGTTCTAGTATCATTGCTGGCTTTCATGCGAGATATGTTAAATTAAAATCACATATTGTTTTATGTATATATGTATATGCATATTATTTGTTATTGTAGGGTAAATGACCTACATACACTGACCTTGAACTAGGATATTGTACTACAGATCTCAGTATTAGACCAACACAAACAAACAAACGCGAAACAAATTATTTTAAAGTAATAAATAATATCATGTTTGTAGATATAGGTTTTACAGAAACGTATTGTCAATATGACAACGAAAAAGTGAGTTGAAAAATAAATGATTTGTTCTGAAAAAGTTGTGTCTTAAAAATTACGAATAAATACTTTTTTCCGTGAATCAAATTCGGGGTCTCTCGAGACTGTATTATGCCCTATTGCTATGTATTTTGCAGTCTGAATTTTAATCTATGGTGTACCCAATAGAGCAGTGGACTGTACTTTTATAATAAAAACTCTTTAAAAGTCTATTTACATTAATTATATTATCCCTTTTAATCTAATCACACACATCCGTTCCCATTCGCTCGTCTCTCGCATTCCTCTATTTAAAATTGACATATTTATTTTTAAAAATATATACATTACTAGCTGTTGCCCGCGGCTTCGCTCCCGTTAAGAAGTATTATTATTAATTAGGTATAGTTTTTGCGGCTTTATTTTTGTTTAGCGTGTGTAAAAACATCTTCATCACAGTAACTCCAATCTTTAATTTCAGTTCAATCAGTCGAAAATCTAATAAGATTTATACAAACTTTCATCCCCTATTTTATCCCCTTAGGGGTGGAATTGATCAAAATCCTTTCTTAGCGGATGCCTACGTCATAACATCTACCTGCATGCCGAATTTCAGCCCGATCCGTCCAGTGGTTTGGGCTGTGCGTTGATAGATCACTAAGTCAGTCAGTCAGTCAGTCACCTTTGAGTTTTATATATATAGAGATTTACAATGCCGCCGCAACCTCTTTTCTGTCGACGACATATGGTAAACGCTATCTATAGTGCAACAAACATGCGTTTCTTTTCAATACTAATAAATTATGTGAAATTGTTATTATTAATAAAAGAAAAACGGACTTCATTATGATCGTAACATAGATCAAATCTCCCGTGCTGTGTCTGTAGTCGAACACAAACGCTTAATTTTGTCATGTATAAAGTTAAAACCATTTCATACTTAATACGAGTAAAGCATAAACATCAAAACGTATATGGCATAGTAAAATGTAATTGCGTATAAAATTTCACGGAATCGGCCGATTTTTTAATGGGACGTACGGTTACTGAATTTACAAATATGCCATTTCACTTCAATTGTGGAAAGCTATAATGCTTCTTGTTTCTTTCGTGTTACACCATTAATACCGCGGAGTAAGCAGTGACGAGATAACTTGGCTTTTTTTACAATTGTTGCTTCTTTAAAGAAGACTACCATTGAAAAAGCCATCCAGAAGGAATGTGCTATCTCACTCTTTTTCTTCTCAAATGATCTACAACATTTCATTCACTTTAACATATAAATATTGTTTGCATAACAAAATATGAAAAGCAAAAAAAATTATTGTACAAGAACTGACGTAGATGCTTTTTCCTACAAGCCAAAATACAGGAAACATACTAACTTTAATATACAGTCATAATGTAATGTTGTAGGTAGGTCTTTTAAATAGATAAATGATTGGTGGAGAGGCTCATAATAACGTCTAGATCCGAATTCACTGACAGTCACTTTGTTATCCAGAGTACTACGTCGATAATTACAACGGCCATTACAAAATAAGTTTCGCTCAAGTAATAAACTCATAGTCGTTAACACACCGGATGTTTGAAGATATATGTGTACGAGACCTTACATCCTGTGCTGGTCTAACTTCCGATAGTACAAGGCACGAGTGACCTATTAATTAAATATATACACAAATAAATAAAATCCACTGACTAGCTCATTTCTTCACAAACGCTTTCCATTGGCTTCTCTTTTTAAAATATTTCAAATATAGAAAACAAATGAATATATAGTTTTAAACGGCATATGTAAATGTTTCTATATTTTGGCTTCCTTTTCCAAAAATATATATATGTAGGCCTTAAATATGAATTTACAATGAATAAATTATTGTGTTAAGACGCGGACAACTCACTTCCACTATCCCGGCTCGTTGGGATTACCCTCCTACACTGACATGAGAAACTCCCGCGTATTTTGTTATAGGAAGATTTTTTTTACCTGACATTAAATTTAATAAGTAGTAGCAGAATAAATAGGTGTTATTTTTTTGTCAAATTTGGTTGCGTAATTTTGTTGATTCAATATTGTGAGCCAAAGGAATCAAATAGGTCCATTATGTAAATTCGATTGGCATTATTTGCAGTCGTGGCACAGTTGGCAAATCGTTGATCTGATCCTAACGTTTGAATTGAATAATTTAAAACTTCCTCTTCACTGGAATGGATTAATATTTTACTAATTGGTTAGTTGTGATGTGAACTTTACATATGTATACCTATATATATGTATATATATATATATATATATATTTATATTTATATATTATTTAGGAATAATAACGAATATGCTTTTCGATGTGTGCAACTTACTATTACCAACTTTTAATTACTTTTTAGTTTTAATTACAACAATTACTATCATTACAATTATTATCATCTCTATATCTAAAAGTTGGTTTCCTGGAAGAGATCGCTTCTTAGCGATAAGACCATCGTCTTCTTACTCACTTACTCTGTATTATTTTTTCTCTATTATTAAGTAATAAATAAATACAACTAACGTTACATTAACATTATACATACATACATACATATATACAAATTAACATTACTTTTTTTTAACAACTTTATATAAATTTGATAAACCGTTTCCAATCGAACATCCTGTTTGATTCATTCTTAAGATCTAGTATTGCATCAGGGTCTCATGATTAGGTATAATTATTTTATTTTATTTTTTTGCTTGAATCATATCTGTCCATGCGTAAAGAAAGGCATGATCATAGCTGACGCCCAAATAACGCCATTTCAAATCTAGGTTTATGGACAATTAAATGAGCTCTCGACGTATTGGTTTGGGACTTGGGGCATACCTTCTGAAGGTCAAAAAACACATAGATGTCATTTTTTGACGGTAATTATTTTTGGAGTAACTTGTGATATAACTATAATAATTATTCGTGTTTATATCTGCTTTGAATGGATTTATATAAAGAGAAAATAATGAGAGATATCTAGCCGATGTCAGGTTACACCGTCTCAATAAATGTTCATAACTTGATAGCATTTGTTTTCGCTTTTCATTTATTTTTTTGGTGCAAACTTTCACCTTTATAACTCAGTTATTATCGGTCAACAATAAAGTGAACGTTAAATAGTTAACGCAATTTAAAAGTCTAGTGCGAAAATTACTGTTTGTTACCTTTCCATCCTCCTGAGGGAAAAGCTATAAAATATATTTCTTCATTATTTAGATTAAAACCTGAAACGCTCGTATCTTTTCAAATAACTTTCTGACTTTCCTTTCTTCGTTTATATGAGGTTTTATATATATTAACTGTTTAATACAATTTTCTCGTATTGTTTTTCATATAAATACATGTAGGTATTTATTATGTTGTTAATAAATTAAAATTTTTTCTTTTCATAAACATAAATTTAGAAGTGACACAAACATAGCAAAATTCATATTATATTTAAAAAATTACATTAATTTCATTCATATTATATATATTACTAGCTGTTGCCCGCGGCTTCGCTCCCGTTAAGAAGTATTATTATTAATTAGGTATAGTTTTTGCAGCTTTATTTTTGTTTAGCGTGTGTAAAAACGTCTTCATCATAGTAGCTCCGATCTTTAATTTCAGTTCAATCAGTCGAAAATCTAATAAGATTTATACAAACTTTCATCCCCTATTTTATCCCCTTGGGATTGATCAAAATCCTTTCTTAGCGGATGCCTACGTCATAACATCTACCTGCATGCCAAATTTCAGCCCGATCCGTCCAGTGGTTTGGGCTGTGCGTTGATAGATCACTACGTCAGTCAGTCAGTCACCTTTGAGTTTTATATATATAGATTTAAGTTAATTAAAGATATTAGATTAAAAATATAATACAATTGTCTTATATGAATTATAACTAATATAATATGTTGTTGACATTAGACGAGCATAGTTTTTACATTGTACGTCACGCACATGTCACGTGCAATCCATGCATAGGTGTAGTGTGAAATGAAATGAAAATCGTTTATTAGCATAAGCACTAAAGGCGTGCGCTCGTTCATCGTCAGACTCTAGCATGGCTTCGGAAAGGCGTATGACGAGAAGAAGATCACAAGAAACTCGTCAATCATAACTTGTGGGCTTATCACGAATTTTAGTCTGGCTTTCGAACCGAGTTCGCTTCAAGTGATTTGTATGGAAATTTGAGCAGCGCCACCGCGTGCGGATTTGGAACTACAATATTTTAGATACTTTTTGTTAATTTTCGAACGTCTCGATCTTTCGTTCATTTGATAGATTGCTGGTGCTCGTTAGTCATTAGTAAAAATTCATGATCCCGATTGCTAACGGATCCGTTTTACTTGTGACAGCTCGATTCGAAAGCCAGACTAAATTCGTGACTGTACATAAAATAGTTAACAGAAAAAACTGAATTTCTTATGTAAAATAAGTAATACGTAAAACCGTTTGAATATTCTGGTTAGAATTTGTGGAATTAGAATTGCATTTACTGCTCCCAGACTTAATCAGTTGCTTCCTTTTACCATCTGATTGTGACCCAGATCTTATTCAAGAATCCGACCAAAGTAATTTGTTAGATATTCGATTTATATGAAATGTACTCTGAGTTATTTTATATAGAAAATATGTCTATAATATTTATACATGTGTATAGGTACTATCAATTCAATAATAAGAGTAATTTTAAAAAAATCCAAAACATTAACAGTGTAACCTTTGTAACTGCGTCTCTATGGTGATTATCTCCGTTTGTTCGTTATGTGAAGTCCAGGTAATCCTATTTACTTTTATAGATCGCAAACAAAACAACGATATTTAAATAATCGTGTTCGTTTTCAGATAAATAGAATGGATCAATCGTATAATTAACCCAAATCCAGCCATATGAGTTGTGCACAAAAAAGGCCTGCTTTCATTTTAGAAAATAAAATATCATTTTATTGTCATTACAATAGCTTACTAGTACCTACATTTAAGATATACGGTAGTCCTCGTTTTCCGTCGTTTCGTTTTGCGTCATAATTCTCTGGTACCTAACACGACAACAGACGACGCGCACATCCTCGAGGCAAGATAGCTACCCCGGAATGCTACGT
Source organism: Tineola bisselliella (assembly GCA_028551675.1). NCBI lineage: Eukaryota > Metazoa > Arthropoda > Insecta > Lepidoptera > Tineidae > Tineola > Tineola bisselliella. Next base: position 286,597 of record JAPWLS010001034.1, read on the forward strand.
TCTTGCTTCTGATTGGTGAAGCATTCGATAGTTCGCGCGTAAGGCGGGCAACGCTGGCGCGTCGGGTGGGCCTAGTTGGCGCCAGATTTGAATAGGACGCCAGCACGCAATTGTCTCTCACCAAATATAGCTAACAAGAATTGATATATATATCGAATAATATAATTTAGGTGCTAACAATTGTACTGCAGAGTTCGCTTCTTAAATTGACATTAAACTTAATACAATAACTTTAAAATTTGTAAAATGTTAAGTAATATTTATTACAAGTCATAGTGACATAAAATTTTATGAGTTTAAAATCAAAGTATGTTTAGAAAGTCAGAAAAACATCTTCAGGTCGTCCCTTGTTTGAGTTTATTAAATCAATAAATGAAGGGAAGTGTAAATATTTGATGTAACCGCTTCCTTTAATGTAAACACTACTATAGTGTTGGGAATATCCTTTTAATTTTAGTAAGTAATATATGAAATGAAGATTTTATATTGCAGTCCGAGATTTATATACAGGCCAAAACAAAACCTCACGTGGAATATTTATTTTTAAATGTTATTATAAAAAGAACTTATGTTTCTCTTGTTTCTTGATATTAAGAATACAGGGTGTTCTAGTTTGAGTTGGTATTGTATTTTAGTAATTGTAAAACACCATTTATTATTTTCCCTTACATCTCAGGAAACACGAGCAAATGACGCGAACCACTCTCGTTTCTATAAGCTGGATGTTGACGCAAAGGTCGTTTCACGTCACGTGCGTTGACAAGTCTTTGAAAAGGAAGGTACACTTGAAAGGACGTGTAGTTAAGAGAATAAATATTTCAACTTCGCTTTGCGGTCTAAATAACTTTATTTCCTTTAACACAAACATTCAAACATTTCTGAAATATAATATTATTAGAATAATTACTTCCTTATCGAGGTCGATCTGTGTTCAATTTTAAGCCAATAAGCCGTGAAGGGAGTTAAAATAAAACAAATGATAATCAGGTCAAATTTTCCTTTTATCGTACAACCACTATCAATAACATGAATTGATTTTACTTATCTCAAATGTACAAAAACAACTTTATTTAAAGTGTACAAGTATGTACTGATAATATGTTGAAATATAAATTATTTTAGACGTCAATGAATTAAATACTTTCTTGAGTCCATTCAATAAAGCTTACCCTTTACAATTATAAATATATAAATAACTAATTTATAAGACCGCAGTCGTAGTATAATAGTTTCGTCGAGACGTATATAACAGTTTGGTTGGTGTATATTCCTAACAGTAGGTATTATATAATCGTGAATAATAGCCTAATTATGAACTATACAATTCATTAAGCTACTAGCTAACTAATTAAATGTCGTTTTAGTATATTGAATAAAAGTGCGAATACATTGATGCATTTCACTAATACTGCCGTCAATGGAACATGCTGTCACTCAGTATCAGACAAGCTCTATCGATTCACACATTTAAACACTTTCTCACCAAACATTAAACCTTTAATTCTATTCTTTATCAAATTCATTTAGAATTTTTCTTCATAAAATAATAATAAATTTAACCCGTGAAGTTATTTTATAAATCAACGGGAAAGGGTAAAATAATTAATAGATACCTGAAATCCATAGTAATCATATATGGGAATAATATTTTTACTAGATAAATGATTACACTTAAAAAATGTAATCATATTTTCGTATCATCATATGTAGCTACATTTCTAACTATAACAGATAAACAAAACACATTCCACTAAACGGTTTTTTTTTAAACTTTAAAATGTATATTTTTGTTACTATAAAACGATCACTTTCTCTTGATCTTTTGATTTAAATTCGTGCAACAACACAAAATACAGAAATAAAGTAACATTACGTAAACAATTTGATATGATTGACGATGAACAATGAAAACATTATGGCATACTAAACCCCTGAGAATGATTCACTCGCAATAATATACCATAAGTTTGTTTGTAAAAACAAATACAATATGCGTTAAGAACTATAGTATTAAATTATTACTAATAAATATTTGTAAAGAAAACAAGGAGTATTAAAAAAAACGTGACTCCTAACATGTAATGTAGTCTAGTCTACACTCGTTCGAAAGTAACTTCGCTTTCCGGCCACCGCAAACTATATTAGCTACATCCCTGAACTTGACTAACTTCTTACGATCGTAAGGGCTAAAGATGTCATTAAAAGTTTCACATACAGATAACTAAGACACAAGCATCAGAATTTGTATTCCAACACCGCTAACTAACCTTATTCTTACTAATCAGGCATTGAGTTCGGTATAAATACATGTTTTGTTGATATTATAGTTGAAGCCCATATCCAGTAACCAAAGGCCTTGGGGCAAAAAATAAACTAGGGCCCCAACTAAACTATATACTAAACTAAGAATACAAGAGAGTTCCCAACAAGTTTCAAACAAAGATGTTCGAGACTTGTTGGGAGTTGCCCTGTATTTTTTAAATAAGTTCCCATTATTAAAGTCGCGTTCCTGGAATTTGGTTTATTTATATTCCGAATGTGGGAAAATTTTCACTAGTTCAATTTATAGTTTGTACGTCAGGGTCAGAGGGACCCCCGTCTACCCCTTTAGTAGCTACGCCACTGCCCATATCTCTTACATACCACTTTCGTCTCGACCACAATAGTCTGATCCTATCTGAGCAAATTACTTTGATGGAAAAAGTTCTTCTTATAACGCGTTTGCGTATCCTGTTTCATAAGATATCTCTTCCAATTTTCATAACAATATATAGTACCTACTTGAGCTCGGTTGCAAGAATTTGCTTTGTCATTTGTTTCGAAATCTTGTTACTTTTAATTACCTATAAAAATATATATCTTAACGTCATTAGGCGTTTTCTACTTTAAATATTTTGTGTAAAATGTATCGTAACTCAATAGTTAGTTAAAACCTCGGCTCTAAACTTTGCGTAATAAGCATAAAATTGCTATTAAATATTAATTTTGCTAATAATCATTTAAGGAATGTTTCATCCAATTAAAACTTCGGGTACGGTTTCATATTTTAACTTCATTAATATCATACTAATATGTGGGTTTGTTTTATCTCCTTTTAATAATATATATCTATACTATTATATAAAGAGGAAACATTTGATTGTTTGTATGTATTGAATAGGCTCCGAAACTACTGGACCGATTTGAAAAATTCTTTTACCATTAGAATCGTAAAAAATCCCTGATGACAGGCTATAGAATATTTTCAATTGTTTTTTAAAGAAATATTACATTTAAGTTCACAGTGTGGAAGGCATTCTCTGTTGACTGAAATATGAAACATCATTAAACTTCATAGTACTCTATATCTTCATTATTACGCAGACGTAGTCGCGGGCAACTGCTAGTATTAAATAAATATACTTCATGAGGTCTATGAGTCGAAGCAACTACTATCATAGAAAAATGTCTGCAGGCGTTAATCACATCCGCTATGCCGGAATATTAGTTAATATTATACGCAAGAAAACAGTAGAGCTCCGAGAAAACTAACTTTATTTTTTACTAATATTATCCAATATATCACATTTAAGATTTTATTATCATTGATATATGACCAGGTATAAATAAAATATGTATTAAGGGCCACTGTTACGCATGCGCGTGCCGAGTGTAATATATCAACTTTTGCAATTTCTTTGACTTACCCTCTCTCTAGGTATATTTAATTCAATGTCTATCATACCCGTTTTAATTTAGGAAGTTTTCGGGTTCAATATGCAAATAAGTACTGTGTAAGCCTGTGGACGATAGAAACATTCGGGTCGAGTAGGCGTGTTTAACAGTTTAAAGTCTTGTCACACACAAAGTAAGGAAGAACCTAATATATTGCCCGTTTATATTAGCCCAATGGTCTAATATGGGTTAGTCTGTCAATAGCGCTCTTCGTGATAAGACGTATTGGTGTTCTCAAATTAAATTGGTTTTATTTGAATTGTTCTATTTATGTTCTATGGTAAAAACTATGTGAGCAAATAGGCATGGCAATTTATTTAACACAAGCAATGTTAACTAACCTAACTACATATTTTAGAAGACTTTATACGACTAACATGTTTGTTTTAATTAATTTGATCTGACATTTCGAAAGCTTAATTTTAGTTAATGAATTATAAATACTAGGTGAGGCACGGGAATCTCCCACATTTCAAAAAATCAACGTCGTCACCTAGTGTTCCCGACTGGAAAATAATTTTGTCTTGGGTGTGCACATTTAGGGCAACAGGATCTATACTAATATTTCATATACCAGCCTTTTGAAATGTGGGAGGTTCCCGTGCCCCACCCTGTATGGAAATGTCAATATCGGGTCTGACGATCGTATCTGTCCTGATACCTATAGTATAAGGCAGCCATTCTCAAAGTTGTGTTCCGCGGAACCCTAGGGCTAAAATACTGCAAAAAATACCTACCAAAAGGAGATTATAAGGTTACATCTAGGTATTATAAATATTCCAACTAAATATTACGTAATATTACATTGCAATATGATTATTCATAAATATATATAAATCAGTTTTTTATAATTACATTAAGGCTTTTTCCTTCGCCAAAAAAGTTTGAGAACCGCTGGTATAAGGTAACCTAGTTTAGAGTCAATTGTATGTGTACTTATTTGGAAAAACTCTCTAAGTAACATTCAACCATGTTCTCAGTACACTATATTCGTGGTAGTCAACTATTAAATCTCTTCTCACGTTATGTGGACATGTTAAACATAGTCGTGAGTAGCTCATAATTTCTATATTTAATAATGTCATTAGCAACTATGCAAGCACGTAAAAACTAGTGCCCATAAAGTTTTTATATCTAATTACTAGGTGCAAATTTGTTCACGAGTTAGTGTTTTTAATGTATTGTTGAAACTATTTAATTTATAATAATAATAATAGATAATGACAATTTTATAATTTCTTATTGGAATCGTGTTGTCCGAATACTCGACATTGACATAATTGTCTTCGTTCTTAAACGACGGTGGCTCCATCTTGTAGTGGACTTAGGAACTATTGTACAGGTATTATGAAATGATGCCCGCCAAAACTCAGTGATCTTTGGAGCGAACGAAAATTGACAGCTCCTAAAATATGTACAACTCTAAACGTTCACAACTTTCCCGAATGCTTCCCATTTCCCCTGTCATACTTGAGCGAAGGTTGTCAGTCAATTTATGTAGGTAGGTACTCACCTTATTTAGAAATAACATTCTTATGGAATAAACATAGGTGGAATTTTAATTAATATTTATTTTCTCCTATTACTTCTTTTAGACCAGCCATTCTCAAAGTGTGTTCCGCGGAACCCTAGGGCTAAAATACTGCAAAAAATACCCACCAAAGGGAGATTATAAGGTTACATCTAAATATTCCAACTAAATATTACGTAATATTACATTGCAATATGATTATTCATAAATACATATAAATCAGTTTTTTATAATTATATTAAGACTTTTTCCTTCGCCAAAAAAGTTTGAGAACCGCTTAGACTATTAAAGTATTTTGATTGGCTGTATTGAAAATTGGTGTCGCAACTACGTCGTAAATTATTTAACATTAAAAATAATTACACTTTTTTAATAATAATTCGATATGTGAATGAACTCTGCTTGGTTTTAAATTACCATATATTTACAATTACAATTTACGCTTTTTATCATAGTATAAAATGTAGGTATACTCCCCATTACACTTAAATGTATAGTATACTTTCTACTTCTAAGCTAAGCTAGTAAAAGTAGTATTTCTAGGATATTCGTATCTTCAATCTGCCTCTTTCTATCTTTTGCGTAACCTACCTCTAATGTCATTATTAGCACTCCTTCACATTCTTTTACTCTTTATTCTAAATCCTTCACTTTAAATGTTGTCTCCTTGTGGAAAGATTTACCATCTAACCTTCGCAATGCTCCTCCTCTTCCCATCTTTAAGAAATCTTTAAAATAATATCATCTCTCTTCTTAATATTTATGTATTATAGTATTATTATTGTCATTATTATCTTATGTATGTATCTATGTAACATGGTATGTATTGCGGTAGTTCATATGTTTATCAATATTTGTATCTATTTGTACCTCCGCTACTTCTCTTCTGCATTGCTCTACATTTTAAAGTTGGTTGCCTGGAAGAGATCGCTTCTTAGTTCTTACTCGCTTACTGTACTCGTATTTTACTATATTATTAAGTAAGTAAGTAAGTAACCTAAGTTTCATGTACTAGGAGGTTGTAATAACATGAAATAGTCAAGTACTTCTGTTAAAATAATATGCAATTAACTCATCAACCCTTTAAAGGTTACATCTCCATGAAATGGGTTGTACCCTCTGTGATACCATACTTGCCTTTTTCGTTCAAAAATAGGGAATTATTTTAATATTATAATGGTGTTCAAGGTTGAGTCACAACCATGTGTCGAGCTCTAGTTCCATTGTTACTGAAAGTGTCAATTTCATAATAGCAAATTCAGATTTCTGAAACACCGGGTGCGATATTGTAAATAATAATTTCGTTGAATTTTACAAGGATTTGTTGTATATTCAGTTTTGGCATACATAACAGTTAGTACGGGAGCGTAACATTTGTATGAAGAATTTTAAAGTATAGTTTATTTAGCTAGTTTACGATTGTAATTTAGTGCAGAATTTATATGCCCATTTATCATTATGTAAATGTAACTAATAAATACACATATGTTAGTAGGAAGGTATATATTTTACAAAAAGAGTTTTACACTTTTTCTCATACTCTTGACAAACAAATGAAAGACGATTAACTAACATTTTGAACTGCTTCGTACATTTTATTACAAAATATTATCAAGGTATCTTTTAATACGATGTGTTATATAGAATCCATATTGAATAGCTTAATCTCTACTTACGTGTGAACAGAACACTACGCTAAGCTCCTAAATCCTTAGCGAACTTACCAAATCTTTTTATTTTCCAGATGGACTGGGATCAAGAAGATTTCGACATAAATATACGTGTATCTAATTCTATAAATAACTGCGAAAGAAATCACATACAAGATGAATTTGAAGAGGAATATTAACATAATATGAATTTCAACGCTACTTCGATCTTAGGTGGCGGGGTACTGCTGTTCACCAAAACCCTCACCGGAGAATCAGTTGACGTTATCGACGAGCCCAAAGCGAACAAGTCATTAGATATTATCGATGTAAAATTAGTGCAAGTGTCATTTTGCATATTTTATACTATTATATTTGTTTTAGGTATCTTCGGCAATGTTCTTGTCTGTTATGTAGTGTTCAGAAACAAGGCTATGCAAACGGTGACTAACCTCTTTATAACTAATCTGGCTCTTTCTGATATTTTACTATGTGTGTTCGCTGTTCCACTCACTCCTATGTACACGTTCCTAGGACGATGGGTCTTCGGTAGACTTCTCTGCCATCTCATGCCCTACGCTCAAGGATGTAGTGTCTACATATCCACACTTACACTCACTTCTATAGCTATAGATAGGTTCTTCGTTATAATATACCCATTTCATCCGAGAATGAAACTTAATACGTGTATATTTATTATTGTTTTCATTTGGATTTTCTCGTTGATGGTCACTTGTCCTTACGGTTTGTTTATGGGAATTCAAATGACAGATAATAGGACATATTGCGAGGAAAGCTGGCCATCGGATAAGTCGCGGAGAATATTTGGGGTGTTTACTACAATATTACAGTTTCTCATACCTTTTTTAGTCATAGCTATCTGTTATACTTGTGTTAGTATAAGACTAAATGACCGCGCGAGATCCAAACCTGGTGCTAAAAATACAAGGAGAGAGGAAGCCGATAGAGACAGGAAAAAGAGAACGAATCGTATGCTCATCTCAATGGTCGCCATCTTTGGCATATCATGGCTTCCACTCAACGTATATAATATATTCAATGATTTTTACGCTCAAATGACCGAATGGAATTATTATTTTCTTTCATTTTTCCTCGCACATTCTATGGCGATGGCGTCAACATGTTACAATCCCTTTTTATACGCTTGGTTGAATGAGAATTTTCGGAAGGAATTCAAGCAAGTACTTCCTTTTTTCGAGTCAACGGGAGGGGTGAGGACGGGCTACCACTCGGGTAGAATGCCGACCAACAAGGCGGATAAGATCTGTAACGGCAATGACACCATTCAGGAGACATTGCTGGCGTCGTCGATCAACAGGGGTCCGTCGATAAAACAGCGCGCCCTTGAAAAGAACGGCAAAAACAACGGTGTCGAAATAGAAAATATTTTGTTGGAGGAGAAACCCATTTCCGCGACTTATCACTCCCGTACTGAGAACGTGAATTTGCATTTAATCGACGAAGAGCTTCCTTGTAATGAGCCGCATGGTAACAGGAACATTCCTAATGTTTAGTGTTGTAGTTCATTGTTTTTATTCTGCTTTGTTATTCTGATTTATTGGTTTCAATTGGACTTTGTTGATGATCCTTAAGACTTATTAGAATTCTATAGAAAACAAATGAAGGCTTCCTTATTGTTTTTCTTTTTATATAATAGTCGGTTTGTGATCACACGATGATAACAATAAATGTTACTATAGAAGTATCTATCTGTAAGTACCGGCTTCGTGATGAAAGACTAAAATTATGAAGCGTCTGATTTTTAATGTTATCTAATATTAATTTGTAACATAAAGTTCAAATTAACTGAACTTTAATTTCTTTGCTCTGTGATGTTTTAGTTAAATACGAGTATAATTTTAATCTCATATCAATATAATTTTTGATAAAAATTGTTATAAATTTCTCAAATAGTAATTTAAGGACTTAAAAAATGTAGAAAAATATGCATGTTTTATATTTTTAATCAAATACTCGAATGACGTAAAAATGTGTAGATAAATAAATGTATGAATAGTTCTGTTGTATAAATTTAATTTTATGAGTTTCAAAGCGAGTAGATATCCTAGGAGGCCTAATTAATATGAAAATAAGAATTTAATATGCTTTCTTTTGTTATAGTCTATAAAATTATATAGATGTATTCGTAGAACATATATTACCTATATAGTGATCGCTAAATAAAATGAAGTAGGTAAGTTATATGAAAATTTTTTTACGCCCAAAATGGCAGTATGAAGTAAATACACTATTAATATGGTTACTAATAATAATTGAAATACTAGCCTGTAAAATATTAGTAATAAATTTTAGCTAAAAATATGTTTAATTTAAATTACTTAATAATATTTACTAATTAAACGTTTGAGCCCTATTTCGATTTGATAATTTTTTATCTTAATATAGATGTAACAGTTTGTTGTATGGATTTTACATCTATTTAAATATAAAATTATTATTTGAAATATAATGTTTAATTTGAAAATATTATTAGTAAAAAAGCTTTTAGATTTAGTCATAAAAAGGCTGTAAATAATTATTGTATTTAGGGATTGCGTTGAAATTAATTTTTAGATGAAAAAAATGTATGAATGAAAAATAAACGTGATGATTGTTTTGTAGTATTTTTTTTCTTTTCCCATAGTTTATTTACTAATTAGTTTCCAATAATGCACGTGATATAAGAAAACTTACTAATTTATATATTATTTTCACCCATCAAAATTACAATAGAATACAGAGGAAAGTTTATTATATCGTGTAGAATCTATTTCAAGAAGAACTGCCTATCTCATTTAGAGAAAGCGTGTGTTAAACACATAATATTCGAAATGCCTACGTTTTAGTAGCCTATAAACTCAGCCATAAAAGGAGTCTCAATAAGAAAAAGTACACAAGTAAAAACAATTTTGTTGAGAACATCTTCAGGTGTCAGGACAAGTATGAAATTGTATAAATCAAACGTAATACATTTACCTGCGATAAGTTATAGTCTGTGGGCGAGAGAGCCCATCAATCAAATAGTCCTGTGCTTAGGGACATCAATTGATTTATGGTTAAGAACTATCGTTTACATTTGTTAAACTTTTAAGATAAAATATTCCCACGGCGCGAATGTTTCTTTTACTATGTAGGTACATTGAAGTATGAAAACAATATATAATTTTGGTTCAAGATAACGCCCAAACCCGAAGCATATGCTTAGATCGTTAATATAATATTTACTTTTAGCTAATCTAAAAGAATTTGTACGACTATGTTAACACAAATAATAATAAATATAATAACACTATTTTTGTCGGGAATCAAGCCCAATACTTCCACATAGCTCTGTTATCTTTCTTCATACTATACTAGTTCAGTAACACCCAGTAGGACAGGTTTCCAAACCTAGTTACAGGGGTGCTTGCTATTTTTATGTACTAAAATTATTTATTAATAAACTTTTTTTATAGCAGCTACGCTACTTCATAGGAGAGACCTAGGAGAGTTGTGACAATTTTTACATTAAGGGACATACCTCGTTCAAGAAACATTCGACAGCACCATTCCTTCCCTTTCCAAAACATTCATCAAAATTAATTAAAGTATTATGGTTTCTGAGAAAATCAGCAAAAAGAAAGACTACTCCGTCTGTCACAACTCTCCTATCATCGAGGTAAGTTGTGTAAATTAAACCAAAACTATGCAAAAAATAAAATGTAATCATTAATGAGAATCAAAATTATTCCAAAAAACAACTTACGAGCGACTTAATCATTTTAACATTTTTGGTTATAACGAGCTTTAATCAGCGTTAAATAAGTTAGTTGTGATTTTGTCAAAGTATTTGTTGATGCATAGCTTCCAAATATTTGCTATGTACCTACATATAGTAACCTTGTATTACAATTTAAATACAGAATTCTGGACATCAATATTACGAGTACATGATAAAAACAAACAACATTGCCAGTATGATTGATGACATTTGGGAAATAATCTCAATGTAGACATTCCATTAGCTAGGAATAATTGTAAATGTTGTTGCCGAGTGGAAATAAAAGGTATTAAAGTTATACTCTGAAGATAATACTCTTAAAATGCCAACGAATTTTGGAGGAATATTTTGTCTAAGAAGAAATCTTAAAAGAGTCGTATATTGAATGCTTTATAAACATAGATAGAGTAATGCCCCGCTTTACGCGAGGGATAATTTCCGGAAAAAAATCGCGTTAACTGAAATTCCCGTGACCATAGAGAAGTTGAACGACTACATTATGTTTATACGCACTCTTTCGCGTAATTTAATAATAAATTTGAATTTCGCGTTATAGTGAAACCGCGCATAACGGGGTTGCGTAAAGCGGGGTATTACTGTAATATGCGTTCATTCTTTTAAGTACATCACTGCTTATATTTACAAACAAAGTGAAACTTATATACACATACACAAAACAAACTGTAATGGATAATACAAAAAGAAACACAGACCCCCCGTTGAGGTTTAACCCAAATAGTACCTACAGATTTTATCACTCCGAATTCATTATGTTTAAAACAATGTTTAGTTAGCCGTTTTAGGAAACAGGTGAGTCATCAGCGGGTATATATACAGCAGTTCTGCTTAATAAACCTAATTAGAACTATCTTAAGTTGGTAAGTTGTTGCTGTGTCTACTTTACCCATATATGTGTGAGTTATCAGTGAAAGTATAGTAGCTATTTCATTTAATTTCATTCAATTATAATAGTGTAAAATGCTGACTGACGGACAGTATTCAGGAATGGAAAAGAAAGGTACTTACAACTGGCTCGGCTTTCGCTCTTTTCCTCTGTCGTTAAAGTGCTGGTCTATGATGAGATGATTCCTCCCTTGTTTATAACGATGAAACCCAGATTACAATTATTTGGCGCAATTTAATGTCGATGGAGTTCCGAGCGCGTACGATCACGTGTACTTAGCTAGTTACACCAGTGTCGCCGAGAGGGCGCTGCCGTCGGGACGAAATAAAATTGATGAGAGGAGCAAGGCCAGTCAGCAAAATAGATAAAGATTGGGGAAAAATAAGTCTATCTTTGTGGTACCAAATAATATTTATTTCCTTAATAATGAGAAATGCTAAATTGAATTTAACAGGTTAGTAACTAATCCGACTAGAACGATAAGCCGTATAAAGTTTTTTAATTTACTTATTTAACTTATTATAATATACATTAGTATAAAAATATTTTTGCATAAATTTGAAAATAGAATCTCATTATTGTATCTATAAATATGCAAGCACATAAATAGAGGTTTTAAAAAAAGAACATACGCTGCTAAAAGAATGTATGGTAACACTTGACCCACAGTAAAGGGCTCTTCACACAGTAAGCCATACGTAAAACAACTCGAGCCCGTCTTTGTTCGCCCACATTTACTTTTTATATTTAAATGTCGTTCATAACGTCGCCCACAAAGATCTAATATTATAATTAATATAATATAATTTTGGATATATGTTTGAAATAGATTTGCTTCTATACTGGCCTGATGAGAGCTGAATTAAGGATATTTAGGAAGATTACGAAAAACTTAAAGAAGTTTGAAATGTTATTAGTAAATTAAAATTCAACCTAAGATAGAACTAGACCAGTCCATGCTGTATAACTTAGCCAATTTCGAAATACGTGAATATATGTATTATTTTGAGAGTGGCTCTAATCATCATTGATCATCTTTCTAGATGGTCCTACAATCAGATTGAGCTGTTTATAGCGAATTTTGAGAGCGAATTTGAGTTGTGTTAGATTGTTAGTTTTGATAGTTGAATATATTCTAATAGTTTTGTTTATATATTGTTCAATCTCAAACATCTAGTTCGGTTGCGGTACCCAGTAGCACAGGTTTTCGAATCTAGTACACCCTTGCTATTTTTATGCAACTAAATTATTTACAAAATAAACTATTTTATTGTTAATACGTGAAGGTTTATATGATCGTCATGAATGATTATGCAGATTTTAAAACACTCCTACGCAGTTATTCTTCAACCAAATATAAATATTACGAGAGATTTATTTTCGTCTTCCTCCAAATATAATATAATGTATATTTTGTTTTTATTTTCATACGAATATTGAGGTTTAAAATTCTTATTAATATTAATATTGTTTTCGAAGTATCACTTCTGTAATACGCCCACGTGTTTTGTGTGAACTTTAGAAATCGCTAGGAGACATGAATTCATTTTACTCTTACTTTTTATTAAAATACTAGCTTTTACCCGCGGCTTCGCTCGCATTTAAGTCATTAAATAAGTATCAGTAAGATCTAAAATAATAAAGTGGCATCTAACCACAAAAATGACACATGTACAACTGCATATACAAAAATGACAGACGGAAATAAAAATAAATATAGAAAAATTCCAAACAGTTGAAACTATAGTCAAATGGAAACTATAGTAAAAAATATTTTTTTATAAAATAAAAAGTATCCTATGCTACTTCTAGTACCTCCAAAAATATGTGTACAAAGTTTCATGATGATCGGATAAGTAGTTGTTGCGTGAAAACGTAACAAACATACTCACATTCACATTTATAATATTAGTAGGGATTCCTTTCTATATTACGTAGATATATGTATATTTACTTTCTTTAATCGAAATACTCAAACTTTTAAGCAGTTTTTCTTGAGAATATCTGGTTGACTATATAACAAGCTCCTTCATAGTCCGAGCCATTTTTCAGTATTTGAATTTTTTTGAAAGCCGCAATTAAATACATATTTAAAAGCTATGCAAAAAGGTATTTAAAAATTGTTTCGCTTAGTATTTCATCTTTGTTGTCAGTAATTAATAAGACATTTTAAAACATACGGAACGATAATAATTTCAGGCTGGCCACCCTCCTATATAACAATAAAACACACTTAATATAAATGTAAGTATGTATGTAAATGCAATTTATAACGATGTCCAATACTAAAAAGAGATTTCTTATAAATTTTAAGAAAGCTAAAGAAATATGAAAAATCTTTTGTCCTCATTAAAAAAAAGTCTTTGAATTCAATTTCTACTGATTTCTTTTCAAGTAAAATAATGTAGTAGCGATTGAAATGTTTTCCCTTTCATTTAAAATTTCTATAGAGTTTTTAATTAATTTTATTTCGAACAAACTATGTATATGGAATCTGAGTCTCACTAATTGGTGGATATTATTAACAAAAAAATAAGTCAATAATATTTAATATGATATAAAGTTTTAAAATTAGGCTCATTAAAATACCCAAGATTTGTGTAACCTGTGGGCTTATTACGAATTTAGTCTGGCTTTCGAATCGAGCTGTCACAAGTAAAACGGATCCGTTAGCAATCGGGATCATGAATTTTTACTAACGACTAACGAGCACCAGCAATCTATCAAATGAACGAAAAAGATCGAGACGTTCGAAAATTAACAAAAAGTATGTAAAATATTGTAGTTCCAAATCCGCACGCGGTGGCGCTGCTCAAATTTCCATAGAAAACGCTTGAAGCGAACTCGGTTCAAAAGCCAGACTAAAATTCGTGATAAGCCCACTGATTGTAAAACCTACCTTTTTTAAAAAAATATTTCAAGCTATCTGCGATTTAATATGTAATAATTATTATTTTATATTGAAATCCTTAAATCTCATTTTAACAATCTCATGATAATAAAAAAAGTTGTCACATGGAATACTGGTAAAAGGAATAAAACCCAAATCATTTCCCTTGCCATCTACCGAAAGTTTTAAGAAACTTAGCTTTTGTTTATTTTATCAACTCTATCCTTAGTTTATTTGGTAAGATGATGTATAAATAATATAAAAGTCGATTAATCATTCTGTCAAACTTCAATGAACTATTGTTTATGATTATGTCTTTGGGTTATGAAACAGTTATACGACTTTATACTTGACGGCTTTAGTGTTCAACGTATTAGCTAGACATTAATTGGTAGCTTTTGAGTTCGATTCCTAATTGGAATACAAATTTATTTATATATATTTATTAGTAGGTACATAAAAATGTCTTTAGCACATTATATATTTTTAATTTGAGCTATATATATTGTCCTAATAATCATTGCTCAGATTATTGCGTAGCATAATCGGGCAGTAAATATAATAATAAACTAATGAAACAATAGGAATAAAACAATCTATTTAATTTGCACTTCGCTCAATATATTATAATACATGTACTGATTTTAATTTGGGAGTATAATAAATCCGGTTTAATCCAGTTTTACCAAATTCACATTGATTTTAATTTGGTTAGTTTAATAAAAAAATATATATTTATTGAGACAACTACTGAAATTGTATTATACAAAATTTGTGGTGTAAGGAGTCTTTGAAAATTCAATGAATAGTCGCTAATTACGAGTCAAATTACCAATTAAAATGTCAGGCTTCTTGTAATTACTGAAATATCTTATTTACCTTTTGTGTAATATAATATTATATTATTAAATAAATGGCCAGCTAATTATTGTTTTTGTATCCTGAGAGTTTCTTTTGTGATGTTATTTTCTATAATGAGTAATAAGTCAAATATAAAACTATGTATCATCGAGGAAACATATTCTTTGTCGCTTGTAATCAGCTTTTATAAGAATATTCAATCTCTTAACCTTTGTCCTATGTTTATTATAATAATACGATTTTCGAGCAAAATTGAATTCATTGTAACAATTGCAAAAGATTCTACTACTGATATGTCGAAAAACTAAATGTCCTATTGTTCCTACTTGTCCCTATTGAAAAATGTTTTTTGAATAGTGTTCACGAATAGCCTCGCCTATCACTCTATACGTTATTATGAAACGTTCAGCAATTCTTTTCCTTAACTGTACAATTACACCTACGTAGGCGTTATTTGTCAACGTCGAATAGTAGGACCACCTGAGTACCATGATAACAAAGATGGACGCACACAAGATACATTAGACCAAAATAACACAATGAAACTGAGAATAAACCTACATGCGAGCTTTTTGTTTGATAATCAAACAAGTAAACAACCATTAGTACGGCCTTAAGGCACTTCAATCTTTTCAAGTTGTTTTGCGTTACAAGGTTTGTTATGTCGTGTTTACATGAGGTGTTATTTATTAGATATTAAGGCTTAAACATTTAAAAAAAACTTTTATAGACCTATAGTTGTTACTGTCTATGCTCTTTACTTTATTTGTGTATATTGAATTTATTTTATATATATTTAGGGTAAACCCGGGCAAAAAGCATAGGGCAGGTAAGAAGAATAATCGTTTTTTCTAAAAAACTACAATAGGTGACGTGACTGTGCTTTGTCCAGGTCTTGCACTTGCGGCCGGCAATGCCATGATAGTTCAACCAAAACAATAAGCGCGTGTATATGTTGTGTAGATAAAAAAAAGAAATTTTCGTTGTTTTCTTACGATTTTTGCAAAGGTTTGAACGCCAACTTTTTATATTACCAATCAGTTATTTATAAATAATGATTGTTTATTCTGTTGTTGGTTTAAAAGACTGTAATTTGTGATTATTATTTTTTATTTACCTATTTTCAATATTTCAATTCATCACTTGTTGTATACATTGGTACTTTGGGCAAAACGGATATGGGCAAAACGGTTAGGGTATCCGTTTTGCCCGTTTAGTATTTTCAAATGATTTTCAGGCAGTAAAGGCGAATACTTTTTGTTGAAATTACATCTGTTACTCCTATAGAGGCAATACCTGAATCTTCAGCACACTACCAACGCACAACAACTGAAACTGTGTTGCCTACTACACCTTTGCCTGTTTCCACCTTGTCTAAGGGATTGGAAGAAGGATCAACTAACTTAGAAGGAGGAAATTATGCAACATCTGCAACGAATCTTACACCATTACAAATCAGACCCATACCAGTTATGGCTGCTCCCAAAACAGGTCGCAAATCGGAGGTGTTAACATCTAAGTCTGTCAAAGCTGATCAAGGTATAAAATTTAAAAAGGTAAATAATGAAAAAGTTAAAATTTCTGAGTTAGCAGGCCCCAGCAAAACAAAGAAGAAACGATGCCATGACAAAAGCTCGAAACCTGATTACTACTGTTTGGTGTGCGCTGATAGGTACACCGAACCCCCAACAGAGGACTAGATTCAGAGTAATCAGTGCAGAAGTTGTGCTCATGAGAACTGCACCTCTTATGAAGGAACTGGCAGCTTTTTTTGCGATGAATGCCAAGAATAATTTACATTCCATTAGTATATTCGTTTTGCCCGACCCCCCCGGGCAAAACGAATAATTGACAGCTTTTTTTTAACGATTAATATTTTTATAGAAGTGTTTAAGTGTCTTAATTTTAATTGTTATTTTCCAAAGACGATTGGCCAAAGTACAAATAAAAAGTGCAAATAGTTCTATTGATTATCAGGATGTTGTTTTATTTACATTTTCCCTTAACATATGCGTCTTGCCCGGGCTTCCCCTACTTGTATTTATGCATTTTATTTATATTTATTATAATTGATTATTTGGAAGAAATTAGTTTTAGTGATAAGATTGTCAATTGTTCTAAGTTCGTGTTTTGTCTTTGTTCAATTGTTTTGCTACTACTTTAAGACAATACAGGATTTATTATTAGCACTAACGTTGTCTGCAAACTGTATAAAAACCTTAAACGAATTTTATTTTAACAAAAATAGAATAGCTATTTGAATAACAACGCAAACAAGAGTACACTTCAAACACAAAACAGCGATGACGTGTCATGAAATGAATAACGGTATTCGACCAGCATTTTTCTCTAAAAACTTTAACACACATTTTTTTTTATTCAGTTTTTCTTAATAATAAATGAAGTTTGGTAGTAGCATTGTATCTAACATATAATTGGATTGAAATTTACTTTGTAAAAATGTTAATTGTATTATATTTTTATACTAGCTGTTGCCCCCGACTTCGTTCGCGTAGTAATGAAGATATAAAGTACTATGCAATTTAATAATGTTTCATATTTCAACGACGCTTGCCCTCACACGTGACTGCCTGTTCGGAGTCTCCGGAGTTATTGTAGTTTTAGTAAGGATCCTTATTTTGTTCCTGTAATTTATATAGCCTATATTGATCAGTGATAATGTAGCATTCAAAGGGTGAAAGAATTTTTGAAATCAGTCCAGTAGTTTTTGAGCCAATTAGTTACAAACATACAAAAATACAAATCGTTCCTCTTTATAATATTAGTATAGATAAACTTTATTATTACTTTTGTTCATATTACTATTATATATTTTTAATAAATTTATCAAATAAGTACTGTGCATATTATTAATATAATAATCATATAATCTCATGTATATTAATTAAATAACTAAGACAAAACTAACTTGCATATAAACATCGTGCTACGCGTTACGAACTACGTGCTACGAGCTACGACTAATATCAAGATACAAATTTAAATTCGTAGCAAAATTCTATTCCAACTCAAAAGTTTCGTAGCAAAGTTGCGAATGCTCCTGTTTAATGCTCCCTCACAAAGTTACAACGTTATAAGTACAAGCGTAAAGTACTTACTCGTGTGTTTACTTTGTAGATACTGTGTTTGGTATTTCAACAATTTTGAACATAAATTTCAGTTTAAACAGTGAAAAGGTAAATGGTAAACATTATATTACTGTTTACCGTTCTTCGATTGCGAGAGTACATGGTGCAAATCCATGGATGTGATGAAAGCGAAATAGGTGTAACAATGTGAAAGAAGAAGCATAACAATATCATTTTTTTCTATGAAATATACTATTAGTCATCGTAAATACTTTAAAGATTTTGAAACTATGATTAGTATTGTTGAAATAGCAACACAATTGTTTTTGTCTTTGGTATATGAGTGATGTCTATAGTAGTGTGTGAAAAGGGGTCTGTACAAGAAGAGTCGACGTGTGCTATGTAATATGTATTGAAGATGTGAAATTAAAGAATATATTAAGAAGAAGTTTTGTTTCACTGTCATCCTTATTCAACAAGTATTGATGCTTAGTATCTCTACAAATGCCTACCTGTAAAAGAATGAAATTTCTCCCTGCAATAAAAACTACACGTTAATAAAACAAAGTGATAAAGCCGCTTATAATAAAATTAATTAATTATATAATACTTCTAATACTTGATGCCAAACTATCTTCAACTATCTACATTAAATACAACTTTTCAGTAACGAATAAACCGCTTTGTAAATTCTTCATAGTAATTTTAATACACAACACAAACATAAATAAATCTACATCCAAAAACAAATGAACTAAAAAAAACCCTAAAGTGAATTTGAATAAATAACTTACATTACCGATATGATAAAAAAACGCCTGATAAAATATGTACCACTAAGTACCCAAAACAAAAATTTTTGGTTATTTCTTTTGTAATCTATATAAAATATACATAATTTACTTTGTCCATTATGCTAATATAATACTCAAGTAACCTCAAAAATGCTCAGATTTATGAAAAGGGAGCTTTGCCTCTTGGATGACAGTTTACTGTCGTAAATTAGGTGTGATTCGCTTTTGACTCCCATATTTTAACCTTTTCTATAATAATATTTAAAACGATCATTTGAAAGTTAATAATAATTTTATTTATTTATACTTCATACATATGTAACTTATTATGTTATACTTATAGGGAAAGGAAGAGTATCCCTTCTCGATCTTAAATTTTCAACCATTATGAGCAATTTATTCATTCTAGTGTACGTAAATATGCATATTTGACTGACTGAATTGTTACTTGGTTTCACAATACAGGCCTGGACTAATATGGGAGCCACTAGAAAAACATTGTATTTATTTAAATAAAGTTATTGTTATAATCTATCATTTAAGGTTGACATTTCTATTATAGTAAAATTGTATGAATTATTTGCATGCCATATGCATTATGTACAATATGTGACTAACCATATTTATGGCAAATAAATGAATTTGAATCTTTTGACAGATTTATTTTGACATGTCTTCTCTAATACATACAACACAATGCCTAATCGTATTATATGAATTAACAGTGAAAATATAAATAAAACGTCAAATTGGTATTATTGCCGGAAATTGCTATTCGGA